>APFE030472917.1:0-20384 GCA_000404065.3 Pinus taeda | reverse complement strand
GAGGAGGAGGAGGAGGAGGGCAGGGGTAGAGGCAGAGAAGGAGGAGGAGGAGGAGGAGGAGGGGGTGGAGGTGGAGGCAGAGGCAAAGGAGGGAGAGTGGATCGAGAAGCACCAAGCGTTGGTTTTACACTCCCATTGTGTATTTAGACTAGATTTAATTTTGGTGTCAGTCCCGTTGACATTCGTATTAGAGTCATAATTTATTGATGTCTTTTCCAACATGCGTACAATGTAGTGTACAACATTTGTGCATTTCTTTCACCACTTTTGACCCTAGTTCCTTCTAGATTGGAATATAATTTGTGCCTCTTATCTACTTTAGTTATAATTATTAAGATATATGTTTTCTCAAAGAAACTTGTATGTTCCAAAATATGCATGTTCAATTAATTACACTTGTTTCTATTAAATATATGAATAATAACTTTGTAAGATTTAGTTCCCTACAATAGTGTATATTTGGAGCATTTTCTTACCGAGGGTGACTTAAAAGACTCATGCAAAACCATATCAAAAACAAATTCCATCATTACATATATATGCACCAATCATCACAATAATAAAATTACATAGTCTCGTACTTCATAGCAGGACCTGTCTTACATGAGTAAAATTTTTAGAATTTGTTTTAGGATGGAACCCACTTAATTAACCATAAATTTATTTATGTCCATTTATATACTTTTATTTGAAATATTTCTTGGTGTTGACGATGATCTATGGAAATTGCACTTGTGATTTTATCTTTTGTGTTTTCCATTTACCTCATAAGAGCTCAACATTTCTTCCCTTAAGATCTCTGATAAGCATCATCTACATTCTAGTTAAGCTATGTCCTTGCATAGGAATCGTTGACTAATAATTTTAATTCTAATATGAGTAAAGTAATATCGTGATAGTATGGTAGAGGAGACCTATTGGTACAAAATTAAGCATAGTATTCAACTTTCTTTATTCCCCATTACTCTTTTCAACACTTCCATGTCTATCGATCCTGCATGACGACCACATCCCTAGAATTTCTCATCCGAATTTTTAATCCAATAATCATCCACTACAATTTTTTCATTTATCAAGTTTGAATATGAACAAGGTCTATCATTTAAAGTATTTTAAACCATTTTTTACCTCATGGCTCATGGTATAGAGTCCTTCTGCCCTCCTAATAAAATTTAGCGACAACTTAACTTCTGGGAAACATATAAAGAAATAAAAAAATTTACCTTCTACATAATTTACAACACTCAATAATTAGGAAAAATAGAAGAGTGACCAATTTTCCATTTATACTTATGGAAATTAATTAACACGTGAATTGTTGTTATTTCGTGTATTTCTGTTAACTCTACCACAAAATGTAGCTAAACCGGATAGCGTATAAAGTGAACAATTGTTAGAAAATTTATTGGATGCATCCTATCTCCTAGTTCATTGAAGGAGATCATTCCACAGATGCACATCATCAAACATTATGAACATTCCATTGTGAGTGGAGAAAATTTCATGTCCCCAGATACACTGGATTGTATTGCTAATTTGACCAAAACATTTCACTATCTCTTTTTCATTGGTTGTTTAGACAATTAAGTTAATTTTTAATTTACTTTGATTAGCATTCTTCCTCAATTCATTATTTAAATTGGTCGGGCTATGTCTTTCATAATTCAACGAATTAAAAAAAATCCTCAACAGAACAAATTTCCCAATCGTCCAAACCAAGTACAATAATTTTAACCTAATTACAAGTGGATTTTGGTCAACCTCCTTCCTAAATTCATTATTTAAATTTAAATAGGGCAAGCAACGCCTTCGGAAATTAACATTAGAAAACCCTCAATCCTCTTCACCCAAACCTAGTACAATAATTTTGAAGAACAGTTTAAAAGAGGGGTGGAAGGCTAGCATATGTGGTGATTATGTAATTGCAGTGCTTTTCCTATCTCCTATATGATGCACCAGAATGGATTTAGGAAAAAATCATTGGTCACCCCTCTCAAATTAATCAATAAATTGCCATTTTTTCTGGTTGTGACTAAGAATGAAGACAATAGTTATGAAATCAAGGAGACTTGGCAAGAATTTATAGTGAAGTGAGCCAGTATACCTTAAACTAGACTTGAAACACCAAACAGAAAAATCATGCCAACTTCCTCATATGAGCAAGCCATCATAAAATAAGGCTATGGGAGAGTCATCATTGTGATCATAACCAACATTTTCCCTAAGACTCTTATGGATTGTGAGTCTCCACACATGGCTTAGCCTTGCCCATTAGGATGTCAGATTTTTAACAACACCCTGCTCTCCTCTTTCGAGATATAAATTCTTGCAACGGTGGCCTCAAATACATTTCTCGGCCTCCCTTACTAAATGACTGGAACACCTTGCGATAACTCCCTCTATGGAAGAATTCAAAGGAAATCTAAAGCAAAATACATCCAATACAATTTTATCAAGGAAGAGGATGAAATTTGATACCAACGTATGGGTAGGAGGAGTATTTATATCAAAGAACTACTAATTGAACAGACATTGTGTAACGTCCATGCAAGGAGAAATTAACATAGGAGAAGATAAGATGAACAAGATTTTCCAAGGGTGACTTTTCTATGTGCAAGTAAGGATATGTTTTCGTTTGCTTGCTACAAGTTTGGTAGCTTCACTCGCTTGCCTACCCGAGGGATAGTTGTCCTTGACCTAAAGAACACCTCTTGTTCTTATTACCTTTTCACCCAGAAAGAAACTCATAATTTCATAAGACCTTTACAAGTATTAGGATTACCTCAGGTGAATAAGGTTATTGTTTTCAAGATGGAATACAATTTCAATGCTTTAAGGTATTAAAGGCACTCTTTATCCTTATTTGAGTAGTGAGAGATAACAATTCGATACTTGGCCATGGAATGTCCAACCAAGTCTCTTTTTCTTAGATAAGGTGGATACTCACATTGTTCTCCCCGAAACCAAGAAAGGATAACCATTATCCTACACCAAATTCTTTTGAAATGCCTCTAAATCAATGGATAGGGCCCAAAAAAAAGGCATTATTGGGGACTAAAAGGGAAACAACAACCCTTAATGGGATTTTATCCAACAACCCAGTTGGGAAGGTATCTCTTTAGCTTTAAATATACTAATAAAATGAACTACTTCCAAAAGCTACCAAAATCCAACGTCATCACTCATAGTAAAGTATTATAGGGTCGGTGTAGACACACACAATCACTTAACCCATTATTAATTAAAAGAAAGCAGGTGGAAGTTATTTTATCCATAGTGTGATTCTATTACCCACAAATTGCATTTGATGTATTTGGAATGTTTTTATTTGTATTTAGTAGCAAAGGAACCTCTGGCTTCATTAACGAACTATTTTGACAGTTTATTTTAGTATCATTCATTGTCTCGATATTTTTTTCGTGGTCATGATTTATCTCTGGCACTTCTAACTACTTTTGTAACTTTAGAGAATGCTCATTTCCTATTTAAGAAATAACCCTGAGGCTAAGGTTCTCTAAAATTGAGAAGTACTCATTGCGGATAAACAAAAATCATCATTTCAAATATATTAACAAGAAGGTTTACAACACCTAGCCGTCGATATTCGTATCATTTATATAGTAGATTGGGTCGCAACTTCCCTGTTGACAATCCTTAGAAATCAAAACTTGAAATCACCATATTTGCTTCATGCCTATTCGTGGTTCTAGCATTGCACAAGATTTCCAAGGATTTAAACATATGGTCATTCTTAACTTGGTAGTAAAGATCCCGAGCATCTAAAATCACATCACCAGAACGTCACATTTCTTGTGGTGCGCCTTTTACACTACACTTTTGTACGGCTTCTCAGCACTTGAGCCAACGACCATGAATGCATCTTGCACTCATTAAGATAATTGAGGATATTATGTTAAGCAGAGAATATAGTTAAGTCATATTAATCACATTAAGCAGTTGACTCACATTAGGTGATGGCAATATTTGGAAATTCTTTCATGGATGCAGCTTGACGACATTCACTCCCTACAAACCTATTAAAATTTCCTCTAAAATTTCAGTTTGATTTCAACTATAAATTATGATTTTATACTTATGTCAGGACCATGTATTTGCATAAATATTGAAAGTTACAATTGTTCATTAACCCAATGTATGGTTCAATCAATCATACTTTCTTCTAAAATATCGAAGTTCATTGCAAGTTAGTAGTAGCAGTTATTGGGGTTTTATTTGTAAATATATCTTAACAAATTCCTAAAAGAAATTCCATCGATTGTCTTTAATTTTAGAACATCCCAACTTACCATGATTCTCCTTTCTACTTTGTTTGTAAGAAAATTTTCAATATTTGAGTTATGTAGAGTATTGTAACTTACTCTTTTAAATGCTCACATATTTTACTTCTTGGCCATGTTTATCTCTCTAGAGACACTTTAGGTCCCTAAAGACTTCTTTGTGGGAACACTATAGTAGGTCCCAATATAATTTTCTTATTTTTGCTTGGTAAGAAATAGAGACAAATTTATGATTTTTACAAAACCTTTACCTTTTGGAAACTTATTAATTGTACATATATTAATGTCTATAGACTTATGCTATAAGTCTCCTCATTTTAACAATCTTATTATATCTAAAAGTAATGAAATTAAAGCATGAGTGTGTAGACTAAGTTCTATGCATACACAAGGAATATGTTGGGGTAGAGTATATGTGTAATAGGGTATATCCTATTACTATGCACAAGGTGGGGCAAAATCTAGCCTTTAGCCTTGCATATGTCTGTCATAGTTTTTTTTCTTTTTTTCTTTTGTTCCTTCACTAAATTTAACTTGGCTTAAATATGAAATAGTTGTCATATTCATTCATATATAATCATCCCATAGACAAGGTTAATACCCGTAATTCTACACATGCTTACATCACATCATAGTGGAAGGCATAAATCATGATCATTCAAGATCATACAGTCAAGTTCCGTTCCTATGAGAATTTAACACAAGGATTAATGGAGTCATTATCATAAATACATTGTAGTTAACTTCTTGATATAACATGTCCATAGTCCTATTGGTGTATCTTATGCAATACTAACCATAGTGAATAAATAGTTAAGATGAGCTTTAGTAGATGCAATTCATAGTGCAAAAGGCCTAGCATGGATAACCTGAACCACTAGCTCTATGATGGCAACCTTAAAACATAAATATTCATCCTACCTAGTTGTTTCATGCATCATTATTGAATTATATTTCTACACAAAGATCACACATGTAGCTATACACATATGTTGAGAGAATTCGACAATATACAAGGTAAGGAAAAACATACAACAAATCCCATGCAATGGAATTCTATAAGAGAAATTGAAATAATGTCACATGGAAAACTGAGCACTGCCACCCAACTTAGAATTTCCTGCTTCCAGTTCACCCCTGTGCTGAGAGTTTTTTTCATTGATCAATTCCCTCATGTTGATCTCTTCCATGGGTATGTAATATCCTCTTTCATGATACGGTTTCCATTAGTGTCGTCCTACTCTTATGGATATTTTTATCCATTTTCCTCTCTTGGTGTCTCGCTATTCCAAGTGATTAATTATTTTATTTATTTCATATAGTATTTAGTTTTCTTGTTACACGTCAGACCTACTTTTTCTCAGCTTAGGTTAGGATAGTTTTACATACAAGGGAGGGGTGTTACATATATGTAATTTTAAACAACATAGAAAATACAAATTTAAATAAGAAAACATACAATTTTTAATTTTTAAATATGAAACACAAATACAAATTCAAATAGGAAAACACATAATATATATTTCCAAGTTGTAAGGAACCTTCTTATCTTACTTTGGAATTTAGCTACTAAGCTCCCATTCTGTAAAGTTTCTTTATTTTTTTTTATATTTAATCGTTAAGATGCAACACTAGCAAGGGTATCTTTAGCCTACCCTTAGGCCATCATTAGTAATTCTATAATAGACTACACAATCATTATCAATTTAACAATAGAATGGTTCTGGTATCATCTTTTAACCTTATTATCAAGGCTTATGTCTGAGATTTCTAGTAAAAGTTATTTAGTAGATGAAGATGGAACTAACCATAACATGCAACCTATAATAATTTCCTTACCTACATCAATGATATTAATTAAACTCTACTGTCATGATCATCCATAATTATTATAGGTCTTGTTTCCATCATGCATAACGAATTGGTTAATTAAATAAAAAGTTTAGATCATGCATTATATAGGTAACGTATCTCATACACGCTCTAGGTACTGTCAAAAACCTGGTGATATTCAAGTCAATTTCATTAGATATCTTACAAACCCATATATGCATAACTAAAAAGATGTACTATCGATTCCTTATACTTCATGCAGGAGCATCTAATTTCATTATGCATGACATAGACCATGGTGAACCCTTGATAACACTACGGGAGACGCTCCTCCATAATTGCTCCAGATGAATGAACATCTATAAAAAACTAAAGCATGCTACTCTTTCTTACCATTGAAAAGATAATCTTAATAATTTCGATATGCATATGCGAGCACATGACATTTATATGCATTATCGAATCCATCATTTCTATAAAATAGGAAATTAAGAAATCCATATATCTGAATTGTTGGATTTAACATCCTAATGATTTTATTAGTACACAAACCCATGTAATTCATTCAAACATTCTCATGGTGAGGAAACTTAAGAAACCATCTCATAGAAAAACTGGAAAAATAACAGAGACCTAAGGAGGAGGTGGGGAGGAGTTGGAGGTGAGGAGGAGGAGGATATAAAGGAGGAGGGTGGGGGAGGAGGAGGGAGGAGGAGGAGGGGGTGGAGGCAGAGGCAGAGGAGGGGGTGAGAAGCAGGACGTCGAGGAGGAGGAGGGGGAAAGGAGGAGGAAGGGTCAGAGGAAGAGTAGGAGCAGGGGAGGAGGAGGAGGGGGAGTGGCAGGAGGAGAAGGATGAGGAGGAGGAGAATGAGGGGGGGAGGTAGACGCAAAGGTGGAGTAGCGGGTCAGGAGGAGGAGGAGTGGGTGGATACGGAGTAGGCAGGGAGGAGGAGGAGGATGAGGAGGAGGAGTGGGGGAGGTAGAGGCTGAGGAGGAGGAGGAGGAGGAGAGGAGGTAGAGGGAGAGGAGGAGGAGGGGGAGGAGGCAGAGGGGGAGGAAGCGGGTGGGTGGAGTATGACAAGGAAGGGGCTGAGGAGGACAAGGAGGTAGAGGAGGAGGTTTCAGAGGAGTGGGAAGAGGAGGGAGGCAGAGGAGGAGGAGGAGGAGGGGGGAGGAGTAGAGGTGGTCGTGGTGGAGGTGGAGGTGCGGAGGGGGAGAAGTGGAGGGCGGTGGTGGCGGGGGCGGAGGTATTGGAAGGGGGGACGAGGAGGAGTGGTTGGAGGATGAGGGAGGGAGGATGGCGGGGGGAAGCACAGGAGGAGGAGGATGACAAGGTTAGAGGCGGAGGAGGAGGAGGATGGGGTGGAGGCAGAGGCAGAGGCAGAGGAGGGGGAAGGAGGAGTAGTGGATCAAGAAGAAGCACGCATTGGTTTTGCACTCCCATTATGTCTTTTCCAACATCCATACAATGTGGTGTACTACATTTGTGCATTTCCTTCACCACTTTTGACCCTAGTTCCTTCTATATTGGAATACTTATCTACTTTAGTTATAATTATTAAGATGTCTATTTCCTCAAAGAAACTTGTATCTTCCAAAATATGCACGTTCAATTAATTACACACATTTCTATTAAATATATGAATAATAACTTAGTAAGATTTAGTTCCCTACAATAGTGTATATTTGGAGCATTTTCTTACTAAGGGTGAATCAAAAGACTCATCCAAAACCATATCGAAAACAAATTCCATCACTACATCTAGATGCACCAATCATCACAATAATAAAATTACATAGTCTCCTACTTTATACCAAGACCTATCTTCCACGAGTAAAATTTTTAGAATTTGTTTTAGGATGGAACCCACTTAATTAACCATAAATTTATTATGTCCATTTATATACTTTTATTTGAAATATTTCTTAGTGTTGACCATGACCTATGGAAATTTTACTTGTGATTTTATCTTTTCTGTTTTCCATTTACCTCATAACAGTTCAACATTTCTTCCCTTAAAATCTCTCATAAGTATCATCTACATTCTAGTTAAGGTATGTCCTTGCATAGCAATCATTGACTCATAATTTTAATTTTAATGAGTAAAGTAATATGGTGATAGTATGGCAGAAGAGACCTATTGGTACAAAATTCAACATAGTATTCAACTTTCTTTATTCCCCATTACTCTTTTCAACACTCCCATGTCTATTTATCCTACATGATGACCACATCCCTAGAATTTCTCATCCAAATTTTTAATCCAATAATCATACACTACAATGTGTTCATTTATCGAGTTCGAATATGAACAAGGTCTATCATTTAAAGTATTTTAAACCATTTTTACCTCATGGCTCATGGTATAGAGTCCTAGTGCCCTCCTAAGAGAATTTAAAAACAACTTATGTTTTGGGGAAGAAATAAATAAATAAAAATTTTACCTTCTACATAATTTAAAACACTTAATAATTAGGAAATATAGAACAATGAACAATTTTCCATTTATACTTATGGAAATTAGTTAACACATGAATTGTTGTTATTTCGTGTATTACTCTTAACTCTACCACAAAATGTAGCCAGACCAGATAGTGTATAAAGTGAACAACTGTCACAAATTTTATTGGATGCATCCTATCTCCTAGCTCTTTGAAGGAGATCATTCCACAAATGCACATCATACAACATTACGAACATTCCATTGTGAGTGGAGAAAATTTCATGTCTCCAGATACACTAGATTGTATTGCTAATTTGACCAAAATATTTCACTATTTCTTTTTCATTGGGTGTTTAGAAAATTAAGTAATTTTTAATTTACTTCGATTAGCATCCTTCGTCAATTCATTATTTAAATTGGCTAGGCTATGTCTTTCAGAATTCAACGAATTAAAATAAATCCTCAATAGAACAAATTTCCCAATCGTCCAAACCAAGCACAATAATTTTAACCTAATTACAAATGGATTTCAGTCAACCTCCTTCCTCAATTCATTATTTAAATTTAAATAAGGCAAGCAACGTTTTCAGCATTTAACATTAGAAAACCCTCAATCCTCTTCACCCAAACCTAGTACAATAATTTTGAAGCAGAGTTTAAAAGAGAGATGGAAGGCTAGCATATGTGGTGATTATGTAATTGCAGATTCTTTTCCTATCTCCCATATGATGCACCAGAATGGTTTCAGGAAAAAATCATTGGTCACCCCTCTCAAATTAATCCATAAATTGCCATTGTTTCTGGTTGTCACTAAGAATGAAGAGAATAGTTATGAAATCAAGGAAAGTTGGCATGAATTTACAGTGGAGTGAGCCAGTATACCGTAAACCATACTTGAAACACCAAACAAAAAAATCATGCAAATTTCCTCATATGAGCAAGCCATCATAAAAGAAGGCTATGCGAGAGTCATCATTGTGATCATTGCCAACATTTTCCCTGAGACTCTTATGGAATTTGAGTATCCACACATGGCTTAGCCTTGCCCATTAGGATGTCGGATTTTCAACAACACCCCGCTCTCCTCTTTCGAGATATAATTTTTTGCAACAGTGGCCTCAGGGACATTTCTCGGCCTCCCTTACTAAACGACTGCAACACCTTACTAAACGAGTATTGTTGAGATATTTTATGAACAATGTTCTCCTTGTTTGGAATCTGTTGGATTTCATGGGCACTGTATATCTATCCTGTAATTTGGCTTGGAAATGAACAATATATGACTTTTTTTGTGTGCACTATGTCTATTCCTCATATTTCCTAGTTCTAGGTTATAATTTTTTTTCGATAAGCTATAAAAAAATATATATGATGAATTAGATTAACATGAGATTAAAAATGAATGTGACCCAATTCTAAATATTGTTATCAACTAAATATTCTTCTAGATAGGTCTCAAATTAAAATATAATTTTTTTTCCTATATTAGCTCATTTCTTAGAAAAAGTTATAGATGTATCATTGATTCATACTCGACTATTGGGAACTTTACTTTTCCTAAGAGCATTAATTCACATTCCCATTTAAGATATTGTCATCACGTGATAATATCTTTTATTAAAAATGTAAAACTTATATATCATCATTAAAAGTTACTTTTATATATATATAGACACACAATCACACTACATCATTAGAGTTACTAAGTACACACTTAAGTTGTAAATCATTGAACATGTAATTGTATTTCTAAAATTATTCTTTTGTTATGTTATTAGCTTAAAATTAATTTTCTCAATTTTTTTTCATTATGATAGGATGTCATATAATAAAATTAACATAAATTCATCTTAACTTTAATTTCAATTAGGTAGTAGTATGAGCCAAAAAATAGCCGTGATCTAAATTCTTAGTTCTTAAGTTAACATAGTTTTAAAAATACATAAATAAAAAGAGATATGATGGAATTATATTAATTATATGTGTGTGTGGTCATTTCAATTTATTTTTGATCCTCCTCACCAAAGTTCAATTCGTATAAATGACAAGATGATATACTATTATTATAATTATTGTTATTAATTTACTTGCATTAATTTTATTATTATGTATTATTATTTTGTATTATAATAATAATAACAACAACAACTTGTATAATAATAATTTACCTATGCTAGCTTTAACATTATATATATGAAACAAAAAAAACATTATATATGAAACAAATGTTAAAATTTCCTAATTTCTAAGATATAAGCTATATATTGCCGCTCTCATTGCAGAATATACAGTTTAGCAAATTTATAATTATTTATTCCAGGAAAACATAATAATTTTTCTATGAGCGTTAATGATTGAATATTTGTACGGGAGAATGGGCTACCACGGTGTCACTAAAGCTATTGAAATTTTATAATATAATATTTGTATCTTTAATAGGTGAAAAGCTATGGAGCTTTTATATTTTTAAAATAATTATTTTGGTTCTGTTGCTGGCTTAAGCTTATCTGAAGTAAAATAGGTGACTAAATTTGATACCATCATTTTGTTACTAAATGTTCATGTCTATTTTTTATAAGAGAAGTATGTATCAAAATCTTGGTAAGAATATGGCAATCGGGTGTGGAAGGAGTATACTTCAAGTGACAGAGACATATATTGTGTTTTTTGCTATGGTGGGTTCAAATCTTTGATACATGTTCTATTATGTGAAAATTGTAAAGGAAAGTTATATAAATGAGTTCTATTGTGTAGTTCTATAATTGTGTGGTTGAAAAAAAAAGAATATTAAAATTCGGTTAAATGATATTATCTCAAGTAGTTAGGTGAAGAATTGGTTTCTTGAGTAGATTGCCTTATATTCTTTAGAGACATGTTCTACTTGGTTTGTTTGTAAAATTTTTGAAATATTTCTATCTAGTTTAATCGCTGAATCCAATATCTAAAAATTATTGATTCCCTAAAGAAAAATCTTACAAGTGGATTTGGTTGGTCATCTAGTGATCATTCAGTTTATGTAGTGCACAAAAAAAGCATATTAACATTTATAATCAAGTTTATTTCCCACTTGCTATGATTTATTATTATAGTAAGGAATTAGAATTTGTTGAGGTGGATAACAAATTCCATTTCTTGGTGTCATATGAATATCAAGAAAAAAAATAATATGAAAAGTGTGTCAAATGATCCTAGCTCAAGTAGTTAGGTGAGCCATTTTTTTCTCAAGATCGGTGCCTTCAATTCTCTGGAGATGTGTTGTAATTAGTTTCTTTGTAGAATTTTTGAAATAGTTCTGTCTTGTGTAACAACATAAGAAAACATTTTGAAGTTCTTGATTCTCTAATTTTGTTTTGTTTTAAGTAAAAAAGAAAAAATATGTTATAAGGTGATTTCGTTGATCCTCTACTAATGATTAAGTTTATGTAGCACACATTTAAAAACATATGAACATTTATAATATCATTTATTTTTCGCTTGCCATGATGTATGATTATAGTAAGGAATTTATAGTTGTTGAGGTAAATATCTAAGGAGAGTTCTTGGCGTGATATTAATCTCAAGATAATCATAAATAATGGGAAGGAAAATCCTCTTATTTATCAATATTTTTCTACAGATGTCTTTAAATTTGTCCATCACCCCAATGGAATTTGTGTATATATGTGGTATTAAATTATTTTGAAAAAATATTACTTTGAAATTGTTTTCATCTCTATATAGACCAAAATCGAAAGTGGATACAATATAAACATGCACAAGAAATAAATGTAGGCTAATAAGTCACTACCATTTTCCCCACCTAGCATATGCTATTTTTTTGGCCAATCCTCTTACATAGTAGCGCAAGAGGTAAAAATTCTAAGATGATCAGGTAAGCTTTAGAATAGCATGGGCCCAAGTTGTGGAGGTTATGTGAAACCTTTCGATAAGGAAAGTTAGTTTTGTGAAGAAGGTACAAAGATGTGAATGTAACTTGATAAAATTGTTGGTTTATGTATTCAACAATAAAGTTTCCACTTCAAAAGGATACCAACATTGTAGGTTCTACATTTTATATTACAATAAATATTTATCCCCTTTTGCTGAAAATTATAGATCAAAAAATATTTAACTTTCGAGCTCCACATGATAGGGAGATTTTAATTACTTTTACTATTATCTCTACATGTACAAAGAAATTGACCTCAAGAATATTAATATGTTTGGGAATACTAGGTTGGTTTTTAATTAAATAGAAAATTTCAATAATGTTTATTGGGGTATTCATATTTTAATTTAGAAAACATTATTTTTCTATTGCACAATGTTTGATAATTTTTTGAAAATAAACCCTTATCTATTACAAGGATATATATATATCTGAATTGCAAACATGTTTTATATGGGGAAAAGCTAACTCATAATTGATTGTTCATATATATATATATGTATACCTGTGGGTTGTCATGTATATATGGGAAAACATGATCTCGTTTTCCATAAACATGTAATGATCATATCTGTGTACTAGAGAATTCACTACAGTAGCATCACTAAATTCATTGAAAATTCAACATGCAATATTGTTGTCTCTAATAGGAAAAGAGTTTCAGAGCTTCTGTGGTGTTAACATAATTATTTTGTTATTTAGTTGGCTTAAGAAAATATTAAATTTAATTGGTGACATAATTTAATACTTTCATTTATTTATAAATGTGCATATCCACTTTTGATGAGAAAACCGTGTATTAGAAGCATTGGTAAGAATATCGCAAGTGGGTCAAAAGATCTTAGCTCGAGCGGTTAGGTCAATAAATTGCTTCTCGAGTAGTATGTACTCAATTCTCAAGAGACATGTTGCAATTAATCCCTTTATAGAACTTATGAAATAGTTGTATTGGTTTTAATATTCTAAACTAATCTTTTGATGTTACTAGAAATTTTTGTTTGAATTAAAAAAAAAATATCTTACAAGTGAGTGTGGTTGATACTCTAGTGATGGTTATGTTTATATAGTCGACATTTAAAAACATATGAACATTTATAATATCATTCCTCATACACTTTCCATTATGTATGAATATAGTAACGAATCAAAGTTGTTGAGGTATATATGAAAGGAAAATTATTTGTGTCATGAATTTCAATAAATAATAAATGATGGCAAAAAAATCCTTTTATATAATTTATTTGGAATATTTGTTTAAATCCTTCCATCACACCAATGGAATTTATGTAGATATGTGATATTAATTACATTTAAAAAGTATTATTTTGAAATTCTATTCACGTACCATATATAGACCAAAAACCAAAGTGGCTAGTTTCGAATCACTAAATTCAGTAAAACAGTGTGGGAAAATTTAATGAGTCCAAAAAATACCAATGCCAATAGTTGGAATTCTTAATATGCAGATAGTTGAGAAGATATATATTCCCTATAAAAAAGAAAATTCCAATCCAACAAAAAAAATATTTACTTTCCTTAATTACCACTAGTAAGTTACCCTATGTTTCAAATTCTCCAACCTAAATATTATCTATAAATTTTTCAATCTATAACATTATACCTATCTTAAAATGTTGTATCTAACATACCTCAAATAAACTTGTATTTATTTATAGAACTTATATAAAAATATCCACAAATTTCTCTTCTACTTCATTGAGATTTCACACTCTGATTAATTTTTTGTATTGAAAAAAAAAAACTATAACTTCTATATATGAAGTTTTTTGGGAATGTAAAATGATGTAAAAGAGAAAAAAATGTTAGAAATGAACACCATTTTCATTGGATAACGTTTTTAGCCATAATTATTTGCATTGAGATTCGTAATTTAGATATGCTATTAACCATTTATAGTTAACAATAATAAAGTCAAAACGAGGATGTCCTTTTGTTAAAAAAATATTCTTATATGTTTTCAAGCATTTTGTAGATGCCCTTTTCAATTTATTATATATATTTCTATTTTTAGTTTGATATCATAAGGACATTGATGTCATTTTTAGATTTTTTTATATTGGTTATCACGAGTTTCTATGCTTGTCTACACATTCAAGGAGTGCTTGTGAGAGGAGTACTTACATATTTGAAAATATCATGAAATTGAATCTACATATAAATATAATTATGGAAACATACTATTTAATTATGAAATATACTTAAAGCTCTTCGAGGAAGGGGTGGGAATTTGAATATTCGAAACCAAATTCTTTGATTAGAAGTTTGAAAAAATATTAGTAAATGTCGTCTTCAACTTTAAATTGTTTCAAAATTTCAATTTTCTCAACGAATAATAATACTCATGCTTCCACTAATTTATTTTTAGATATTGTGGCGTATATGAATTTTGGTTCAAAGGCATTTAAAATCTAGAAAAGGGTCTTTCCAAATCTCTTCTTCTTTCTGACACAGATGGAATTATTGTGTTATACCAATTAATATGAAGGTGAAATAATATTTTAATATTTACTCATTGATTAGTTCATATGATTTTAGATTTGGAATAATTATTACATTATTAAATAGGTAGGATTGAGTTGTTGGTTGTTGGATTTTTTTTGAGATATTTTCTCAACAATATTCTTCTTGTTTGGAATTTGTTGGATCTCATGAACACTATTTGTGTGGCTTGTAACTTCACTTTGAAATGAACAATATAAGAATTATTGTGTGTGCACTATGTCTATTCCTCATATTTATTTATTTGTATGAGAGTTTGTATTGGATTCAATCCCTTATTAGAGGGCCGAGGGAGATGGAAAGCATGTGAGGATTGATACTATGTACATAAATACAATTTAAATTAGATCATGTGTTTATTGTTTAGTTGAAGTTATGAGTGACATTGTTGTGTGTTTATCCAACCTTTATTGTCTAGCTGTTGGAGTAGCTGTAGAACATAACGGTTGGCCATTCCAAAGACAATGCAATCTAGTTATCAACTTACGTTGTGCGAAGTTGAAGCTAGAACTTTTCAACAGGAATTGTAGATCTGAAGAGGTTGGAGAATATGATGAAGTCCTATGAAAAAGGAGAGATTTATTTCCTGCATAGGGGATCAATGGACAGAGAGGCAAAATATGAATTGTTCAAGAAAGTTGAGAGCAGGTGCTAATATCACATACTTTGATTTGCTGAAATTAACGCAGCAAAGTGATTTTCTCTTGAAAGCTATGAATGAATTGAACTGCAAAACTCCCACCATCCCAAGTAGCCAAACCCCGAAGTGAGTCTTTAGACCTATTAGTACTCCCAGCACAGCCCAAAAGCTAGTAGCCATGGGAGCCAACCTATCAAAAATGAATCGAAACCCCCAAGATGTGTAGCCAGGATAGGAAGGAAATCAAAATCCATGACTCCCCCTTTCCTGATCACATTTGAGATCTTCAACATGAATGTACACAAGTGCTTGGTAGACTCAGGTGCCTTGTCCACTATAATGCCTTACGTTGTTGCTAAAAGACTTCATACGATACTTGAGAAAACTGGAACTTGAATCATGCAATTAGATAGGACAAATGTGAAAGTAATTGGGGAATTGAAAGATGTATTGATTCAGACGAATGCTAAACCACAATAAAAACAAGTCATTGATATAGTGGTAGTTGATAGACCCGAGGCTTATGGAATGCTGCTTAGTAGGGATTGGTCAGCAAAATTGAATGGATACTTCTCAACTGGTTGGTCCCATTTCTTGCTACCTCAGAAGGGGAAGGGTGATATGCTGAGAGTTGATCATGAAATATACATGAAGTATGTAGTGATGGAGCTAAACGGTCCCAATGAACTTGTAATGCTTATCGATTCTATCCTTGGGAATTATAGTTTCAATGTTTGTGCCACAAAAACCTGTTTTGGAGAATTCCATGCAGAAATAACTGAAGAAACTGCAATAAACGCACAGATGGAAGCTCTCCCCTGTAATCCAACTAATTAACCACCTTATAATATGGTAGATGATAGAACTAGTTTTGTAGGAAGCAATTCAATTGATGTAACATTAGGCTCTATATTTTGGACACTCTATTTTGATGGCTCTAACTGCCTTGAAGGTGCTGGTGCTGGGAGCGTTCTCGTTGTTCCACAAGGGAACCTACATCTGATGGCTAGACGGTTGGAGTTCACATGCACCAAAAACATGGCATAGTATGAAGGCCTGTTGCAGGGCCTGAAGAAAGCTATTGATGTGAAGGTGAAAATCTTAAAGTTTTTGGTGACTCATAGATAATCATGGATTAGGTAAGGAAAAGGATACACTTCAATTCGACACACCTGGTAAGGTACCAGCATGAGGTATGTAGCTTAATCGATAATTTTTATTCCTTTAATATCACATATATACCTTAAGGGAAAAACCAAGATGTCGGTCTGATGGCTAGTATGGCTCCTAAACTTTTGCCTGATTTTAGATTGAAGAAGAATAAATGTTATGTTTAATTGATTTTCAAACCATCTGTGCCTGATAACATCTCAAACTGGCAGGCATTCGAAGATGATGAGCAAATCTTGGAGTTCTTGCACTGCGAGAAGATGTTCAAGAATGTAGTCATCGATGAAGAAGAACATGATAGGCTTATGAATGAGAGGAAAGGTGAGGAAAATGATCAGTTCAATACAATCCCCAAGTTAGCTATCAATATGGAGGACTTGTATGATAAATTCAAAAGGCCAACGAATTTCAAAATGCACAGCTCCTCCATGAAGTACGAATTGGTCAACCTTGGGATTAAAGAAGACCCAAAAACTATTAATTTTGGCTTGGGGTGCTCTCCACAAGAAAAGGCTGCATTTGTCAAGCTATTTAAAGAATACAAGGACGTCTTTGCATGGACATATGGAGACCTAAAAACCTTTGATACCAGCATTATGCAACATGTGATTCCTTTAGAAAAGGAGGCTAAGCCCTACCAACAAAAGCTTCACAAGATGCATCCAAGCCTAGAAAAATTGGTGAATAAAGAATTAAATGAAATTTTGGATGCTAAAATCATCTTTCCGGTCAGACACACCCGCTGGGTAGCCAATCTCGTTCCAGTAAGGAAAAATGGAGATATCAGGCTGTGTATTGATTTTAGAAAACTAAAAAAGGCATTGCAAAAGGATAACTATCCTGTCCCCTCTATGGAGCACATCCTTTAGTGCATTTCTGGGTCTGAAATGTTGTCCCTGTTAGATGGGTTTTTAGGATATAATCAAGTGTTGGTATCTAGTGAGGATCAGTTGAAGACAACCTTCAACACTAAATGGGGCACCTATGCATATCGTAAAATGCCTTTTGGACTTGTTAGTGCAGGCACCACATTCTAGAGAGCTATGGGCATAGCTTTCCGAGGGTTGATTAATAGATCAATATTGGTTTACATGGATGAAATCACCGTGTATTCATATCAGAGGAGGAATCATATCTATCACTTGAGACAGATTTTTGAAAGATGCTGAATGTATGGAATATCATTGAATCCCAAGAAGAGCATCTTCGCAGTCACACAAGGGAAACTAATGGGCCATATCCTCTCTAAAGAAGGGATTGTTATTGATCTTGAAAGAATAGAGACCATCATGAGAATACAACCCCCTACAAATAAAAGGTCATACAATATTTCTTCGAGAAGATGAATTTTGTTAGAAAACTTGTCTCAGGTTTTGCAGAAATTCTGCACCCCATGCAGCTAATGATGAAGAAAGACATTCTGGATAAGTGGATCAATGAAGCTAAGAAATAATTTTAGCAAATCAAGGAAGCCATCACAGAAGCTCCTGCATTGGTCAGCCCCAATTTTAGTAAAGGAATTCTTCTTGTACACTTTTGCTTCTGATTTTTCATATGCCACAATTCTCACTCAAAAAAAAGATGATGGCAATGAAGTCCCTATTTCTTACATGAGTTCTAATCTCTAAGGAGCAGTGATGCAGGAGCATTCAGCCCAAGGGAAATCATTGTAAATAATAGACATAGGGGGTTATGCATTTTTGGAATTAGTTTCCTAAGTTCCAAGTCAGTTTAATATTTAGGCTTTTAAGTGTGATTTAATTAGATATTCTCAAAATAAATAAATAAAACTAGGGAGAGCTTTTAGGCATAAAATGAATGGATGTGGATCATTAAGTGATAAGGAGGCTTTTCTATTTTAAAACAGAGAAAAGATGGAATAAAGCCTCAATATGCTTTTTGTCATATGTATGCATTGCATGTAGAGCTTTAGAGCTTTTATTGAGTGATTTTAGGATTTTTGTTGAGAAGTTGAAGGGATTGAACTTAGATTAAATCATTCTAGGTTTTATAAATTATCAAGCCTCAAAGGCATTGAAGATGAGAGAGGGGGTAAGAGTGAGTATGAAGGATGGGAGGCCATGAATAGGCCATGATTTCTCTTGTAAATATTTTATTTCTTAATTAATTATTCTCATATTTTTGTGTGCATATGGTTGGTGTGATCTTCAGTTAGTTTTATTGTTTTTATTGAAGACCTATGGTTAGAATGCTGTATGAAATTTTGGCATCAGAGATCGGGTGAGAGATGAGTGCAGTGGTTGAATCAGTGTGTGTTATTTGTCTTATAGAGGCATATAAGTTGTTGATTGTGGATTGTGTTCATTGCTTGAAGATGTCGTTGTAAAGAACATGGTTTATTAACATTTGAAATGTGATGATCAGAAGATAAGAACATTCTTTTTTGCATGTGTACTCTGATGTATGTCTGGAGAAACCGAAATCGAAAGAATGGGAAACTTATTTGAGCTACGAATTGAAAGGAAGTGTGTTTCGTCTCTAGCAAGGTTCCAACAAGTAAAGTCATCAACCTTTTAAAGGAGAGAGCCTTGCAAACTTTGGGAACAGTCCATGTAAATAGTGACAGAGCTTCTTCTGCGGCAACTGATGCAACATTAGTCAGTCAGTGAAAACTTGAGAGTTATTGTGTGATTCTGGATAGATTGAAAACATACAAGCTTGAAGGTTATTTAGAAGGCAGTTGATGCTACCGGGTAGTTCATAGCTATTTTAGCTGTGGTAAGCTGCTACCGAGTAAAGAGATTGACATTCATATAGTTCTCATGAGAAGAAGCATATTGTTTTTTTTAGAGATAGAAGAACTGTTATAGACAACGATTTGGAGGTTTTCTAGGTAGCAAGCCATGAAGAAAACTGTGTGAGAATCTCGGCGAGTTGGCTTCTTATGAGGGCTTCTAAAACAATCAAATTGTTCACTTGTGGGATTGGATGGAAAAATAATTGGATTGTTGGTCCCACATCTGAAAATTGATGGAGTTGATTGACTGTACAAGGTATTGTGGAGGTAAATGGAATATGTTGCTGAAAGTCACTGAATTTGTGAATCTCAAAGATTTTGAGAAGCCTGTACAACAGGTGATTGTTGCTATGACCGATGGGGGTGTTGATTACAACTTTGAGTGTGTTGGAAACGTCAGTTTAATGAGAGCTGCTCTCGAGTTTAATGCGAGCTGCAATCAAACACAAGGTATGTGGTGTTAGTATTCAGCTGGAAATGAAATTCAGTTTATATGAATTGGTTTCCATAACATAGTGTTTGAAGATCTTGGGTATTGCAGGGTTGACCTTGCATCAGGTGGTACCAGAGCTAGAATGCTTTGTTGCAGATGTTTGTTTTTTTTGTTGAGAACTGAAGTGTGATGAATGATTTAATATGTAGCAAACACAATTGCAAGTGAACAAGATTGCAGAAGTGGAAAAGAGACAAGATCATGCAAGATCTTAAAGGTGAGATGATTTTTTGATCTGAAATTTATGATTTAAGTTTATGGTTGCAGAGAAGATGATGGCAGTGAACCTGGCATTCAGCT
>APFE030472915.1:0-28014 GCA_000404065.3 Pinus taeda | reverse complement strand
CTCAGAGCGCCAATTTCAAGAAGGGGATCAGGTCTTTTTAAGGCTCCAACCATATAAGAAAACATCACTCAAAGACAAGGGGTGTCAGAAACTCTCTCCCAAATTCTACGGACCATATCAAGTACTTCAGCGCATTGGAGAAGTGGCCAACAAGTTGGCCTTGCCACCTACTCCAAAAATCCATCCAGTTTTTCATGTCTCATGCCTCAAGAAAGTGATTGGGAACAATTGCAGAATTCAGACTAGTCTACCGGAATTGGACGAAGAAGAGTCCATCTGGCTTCAACCAGAACAGGTCCTAGACACACGAGTCAAGCAACTACGCGGCCGCATGATTAAGGAAGTCCTAGTCAAATGGAAAGACACCTCTCTGGATGATGCAACATGGGAGCCAACCACTATTCTGCAGCAATTTCCGCAGCTTCAGCCTTGAGGACAAGGCTAGTCTTAAGGGGGAGGGAATGTTAGGGTCCCACCCTAACCCCCTTATCTATGTAATGGGACCACGTCATAGTCAAGAGTCAACAAAGCCCATATGAATAATTGTAAGTGGTTAATCCGCAATTAATAACGAAACCACAATTAGTTGCAAATGGGTCGTAGTATTAGATAGAGGGTATTAGTAATACAACGGTATTGGCCCGTGCTATTGCATGTATGAGTCATATATAAAGGATAGAGACTCCCTACGAGGAGCATCATATCTTATTTTGTAGTCGAGCTCTACTCTATTGGAGGTTGCCCCCTCGAAGAGGCAAGTGAACATTACTCTCTGAATAATAAAATTATTTCTATTTTGTGTTCTGGGTATCTTTTCTTCGCATATTTTTTGTTTTGGGTATCTTTTCTTCACATATTCTGTATTTGGGTATCATTTGGAGGTTAAGAGCATAACAGAATCTCTGAAGCAAATTCTTCTCCTTGAGCACTCCTCATTTCAGCCTTACCCAAATCTCTCAATTGAAATACTCCTCTTGGGTGCATTCCATAAACTATATGGAATGGACTCTACCCTGTAGTCCTCTTAGGAGAATCATTATAAGCATATTCAACCTATGCCAATACTTGATCCCACTGTTTTGCGTGTTCACCTGCAAGACTTCTCAAAAGATTACCCAAGATTCTATTCACAACTTCAGTCTATCCATCAATCTGAGGATGATATGTAGAACTAAAACTTAGTTTAGTACCAAGTTTCCTCCACAAGGTCCTCCAAAAATGTCCAACAAACCTGGTATCTCTGTCTCAAACAATGCTCTTTGGTAACCCGTGCAACCTTAAAATCTCCTTAAAAAACAAGTTAGCAACATGAGTAGCATCACTCTTTTTATTACAAGGAGTAAAATATGCCATTTTTGAAAATCTTTTAATTACTACATAAGTTGAATCATGTCCCCTTTGAGTTTTTGGTAAACCCAAAACAAAATCCATACTTACCATATCCCAAGGCCTATCTAGAATAGGTAATGGAATGTACAAACGTGTGTTTTGGCTCCTTCCTTTTGCATACTAACAAAATTCATAATTATTCACATACGTTTCCACTTCAGCTCTCATCTTCAGCCAAAACTAAAACCAGTTCAACTGCTCATAAGTCTTGTCTACACCAAAATGTCCTCCAAGTCCACCACTATGTTTCTCCTTCATCAAATTTTCTCTCATAGAACAATTTGGTATGCACAATTGATTTCTTTTAAATAATAGCCCCTCTTGCAAGAAATAATCCAGCCACTTGCTTCTGCCTAACAAAACAGGGTTTCTACAAACTTTGAATGCCTCTTTAAAATCTAGATCATTTTCATATAATTCTTTAAGAAAATCAAAACCCAAAACCTGAATTTGACTTTCTTGCACTAAAATACTTTTCCTACTTAAGACATATGCTACTTTGTTTGATTGACCAGTTATATGTTTTAACACAAAATTAAAACCTTGAATGTATTCTACCCGTTTTGCATGCTTCTGGTTAAGCTTTGGTTGTTGCATAATGTATTGCAAGGCATGGTTATCTCAATATAGTATGAACTCTTTAGACATCAAGTAACATCTCCACTTCTTCAAATACTGCACTACTGCATAAAGCTCCTTGTCATAGGAAGAATATTTCTTGTTTGACTCATTCAACTTTTCACTAAAATACACTATAGGTCTGTCTTCCTCACTTAAAACAACTCCAATGGCTTATTCACTAGCATCATACTTCACCTGAAAAGGTTTATTAAATCCAGGGAAAATAAAAATATGTTTCTCAGTAATTTTCCTCTTCAAGAGTTGGAAGTTATTTTCTGCTTCAATAGTCCATGTAAATGGTTGCTTGTCCTTCCTTATAGTGTCAATAATTTTAGCATTGATCTTACTAAAATTCCTTATAAATTTCCTATAAAAGCTAGCAAGACCATGAAAATTCTTACCTCAAAGACACTTTTTGGTGAAGGCCACTTCGTGATAGCCTTTATCTTCTCTAGATCCATCTTTAACCCATCAGAAGAAACAACAAAACCCAAATACACCAACTCCTCTTTCATGAATGAACATTTCTTTAAATTTAACAGTAACTTCTCTTGTTGTAGCCTTTGTAAGACATAATTTAGATGTTTCACATGTTCCTCTTTTGATTTACTACAAACTAATATATTGTCAAGATATACTATTACAAATTTACGAATAAATTCTTTCGAAACTTCATTCATGAGCCTCATAAATGTACTAGGATCATTTGACAGCCCAAAATGCATTACGATCCATTCATACAATCCTTCATTGGTCTTAAAAGCAATTTTCCATTCATCTCCCTCTCTAATTCTAATTTGACGCTAACCACTTTTTAAGTCTAACTTTGTAAAATATCTAGCCCCACTCAAACAATCCATCAAATCTTCAATTCTAGGTAAAGGAAATGTGTACCTGATTGTTATCTTATTGATTGCTTTTGAATCACTGCACATTCTCAAGTCTCCATCTTTCTTTGGGTTCAACACTTTTGGCACTGCACAAGGACTCAAACTCTCTTTAACCAGTCCCTTGTCTAATAGTTCTTGAACCTGTTTCCTGATTTCTTCATACTATGTGGGGGTCATCGTGTAAGCTTCTTTATTAGGTATATTTTTTCCTGGAATCAAATCTATGTGATGTCTAATTTTTCTAATGGGTGGTAATTCATGAGGAAAATCATCTACAATGATATCAAAATATTTGTCTAGCATCTTTTGAATTTGAATTGTAAATGATAAACTTTTGTGGAAGTAATTATTACCTTGGGCATGCAAATCAATGCAAAATTTACCTCTCTACTGCAAGTACTCCTTTCCACTCAACAAAAGGGTATTTGGATGAGGGTCCCTTGATGCATCTTCTTCCTCCATAGGCAACAATGTATGATTAACACCATCTTTGCTAAATTTGTATGTGTTCCTCTTTCCATCATTCATAGCTCCTTTGTCATACTGCCAAGGTCTTCCCAGCAATATGTGACACACATCCACATGCATCACATCACACAGAATTTTGTCTCTATATTTTCCCAACTGCAACTCTACTTCACATTGCTCATTCATTATTAACTAATATCTCTTTTGAAGCCATGACACCTTATAAGGTGTTGGGTGTTTCTTAGTTTTCAAATTCAACTTCTCCACCACTTCTGTGGAAACTAAATTATCTGTACTACCACTATCAATTATCATCTAAAAATACTTCCCTTGAACCTTGCACAGAGTCCTGAAAAAGGTCTTTCTTTGTGTTGGTTCAACAATTTCCTTAGCTTTCTTTAGTAAAACTTTGTTAAATACCAAAGACTCTACTTTCTCTGGTACATTTTCTTCTTCTATTATCTTTGTTGTTTCCTTTTCAGTATTAGCAACAATTGTTTTCCTATGATTCATTCCTATGTTTTCTGGGCACTCATAAGCTCTGTCTCCCAGCTTGTTACATCTGTAACATCTGACTTCTCTTCCTCTACCTCTACCTCCTCTTCCTCTAGAAAAACTCCCTCTGCCACTTGCATCGCCTCCTATGGGTGCATGTTGACTTGAGTTGTTGCTAGCTCCATCTCTAGGTGTTGTAGATCTCCCTCTACCACCTTGACTTCCCCTTCCTTGGAAATTACCTCTATTCCTGGTAGATTGCTTGCTCATGAGTTTTTCTTTGACCTTCAATACCATCTCATAAGCCTCTTCTACTATTTTGGGAGAAAATACACTTATCTCAGCTTGGATCTCCATTCTAAGTACATTTATGTATCTTGCAACCTTCTCATCTGTATCTTGGATTTGTCTTGCTCTTATGATTACTTTGTAGTATTCCTTTACTATAATAGACCGTTGTCTAAGATTTTGCATCTGTCTAAACAATGTATGCTCATAATCACTTGGCACAAACTTACTTTTCAATTTTTCCACCATCCTATTCCAATTCTTAATTGGTTTTTTGTCGAGTCTTCTTCCTTCTGCCTACACTCCATCCCACCAAAGTGTTGCATGTTCTTTCAATTTGGTGACAAAAAACTTCACTTTCTTTCCCTCTTCTGTTTCTTCATAATCGAAGAATTTCTCCATGTCATTTATCCAATCTATCAATTCCTCAGGGCTTAAGCTTCCTGTATAAATTGAATCTTCTAGTCTGGGCTTAGATGTGGACCTCAATACTGACTTAAAGAATCTCATCTTAGGAGTTACATCTGCAGGTTCCTCTTGCTCTGCAGCTTCAGCTTCAGGTTCACTAACATCTCGAGCATCTGTATCTCTTCCCATTTCCATTGTTTCTAATCTAGCCTGCATCTGTTGCATAGCTTCCAACACTTGAACATTTGCAATTGGTCTTCCGCTTCTTCGACCCCCACCTCTTCCTCCAACTTTGAAGGCCATATTGGATTTCTTTTTCTAATCCTTGAGATGTTGTTCAATGTCAATAAGCTCCTCTAATACCACAACTAGTGCCCTGGGTGTAGGTGTAATGGATAATCATTAAAATCCTGAAATGATCTCCTCAAGTGCAGGTGGAAGTTCTTCACCTACTTCCCTTGGAGTTTCAGTCATCTACCTCCAAATTTAACTATTTCTCTAAAAACAACTGAAATGTTAATATTACCTAAAAATTAGCAGAAACTCCACTTATTGGAACACAGAGAAAATAATGTTTTGTGGATAAAGCTCCTTGGCTCTGCAATCTTAATTAAACCTCATAGACTTTTACTGCATGACCACAATTGGATCAGGAACTCCCCATTGGATGACTACAATTGTTCGGACTTCAATGTAATTAAGCCACACTTGAATTTCTCATCGAGTCCGAAAATTTTATTAACCCCCCTTAACTTTACCATGCGATATTTGTTGGATCTCACTCCTGTCATCAGACGACCAAAATCAACTATACTATTAATCTAGTTTAATAAAATATCACCTCTGGTTTTGTGTTAAACCTCGACCCTAACTTGCACACGACTACCATTGATCTAACGGTTCTATCAATGAGACGACTCTAGGCTTCTCTAGTGTATTCATAGTTTCTCCGACCTTTGCCTCCTTCTGCTATGACTTTAGCGCTTCCTCCAGGTTTAGCGTTTCACTAAGGAATTCAAAATTTAGCTAACCTAAAACACTGTATGTTGAAAATATTCAGTTTATCTTAAGACACAATGAGTGAGGAACTTAAATGCAATAACACGAGTTCATATAGAATTCTGATTCTACCGACCAAATGAAAAGTGACAATACACAATGATATTTCGAAGGAACTCCACCCTCCGAGATTGACTAAGTATGCAAGAATACACAGAGATACAAAAGTATTTCAATCCTTTTCTAGTCTAATTAAAATCCAGGCAAATCCTCTTACAATTGTTCAAAACTTACATAAATACTTTACATCCAACAATCTGATCCTCAATCTATGGATCGAATCTATCTAATCCTAGATAATTACCTAGATTTCTTGATATTCTCCTCGAGAAATTCAACTAAGTCTAAACTACTTTTATTAATTACAAAATCACTCAATAACTATATTCTAACTTAATTCCGATCTAGAAAAATTTGTAAATTGATAGCTAAAGGATCCCGCTCCTTTGCTTGTATATTGTTTTTGGATTTTTGGAATAAAATGAAGCCTTTTGTCTTTAAGCCTTATGCTCCTGCATCAAAATCAATATGGACAAGCTTTAAAACAGGAAGGCCTTTGACCATACCTATTTTCTGTAATAGCAGCACATCATTGAATTTAATATGGACGAACCTCTGATGCCATAAGTCCACTCTAGAAATGGCAACTATGTCTTCTCAGTGATTTTTTAGTGTAAGATCTACGAGAAAAGGTATGAAAAAATATTGCATGGTCTTCAAGTCTTACTGAAATTTCTCTTTATAAATTGAAAAAATTAACTCTTCAGCTAGAATAGTCCTAGCAAATGAGCTTGAAAACTTTATGTAAGTAATACAACTACAATGTTGCACGAATTTTTGTTTTCCTTATGCAAACAAGAATTTGACTGCTAATATCCATTACTTCTAGTTGCCCCATTACTCCCAATTGCACATCCACTCTGCCATATCCACATAGTACAACAAAATTTGCACAACCCTCTTCAAGGAAAAATTCTTTACAAAAAATTTCATCGCTTTGGAATAAATCGTGAACATAGTGGATTTTTTCTTGGCTTTTCAGTGTTTCATGGACTTCATAATGTAAATTCTACTTGGATCTGATGTTAAATTGCTATCTGGTTGTGCAATTGCAAACAAATGAGAGTAACTTTTCAATTCAAAGACCTTGCACATTCATTTTGATATATTATAAATCATGCCCCTGTGATTTTGAATATCAAATTCCCAATTAGATATTAGGGACTCAACCTGGAACAATTCTTCGTGGATTATAGCTCCATTTTTTATGAATTCAATTTGAATGTGTATAACCCTTTTTCGAGGCTCAGTAACCATTATCAAAGACTGATTATGTAGGTTATAAAGGTATAAACAATATTTCCATGGTAGATGGCTCATAATGAGCTCGACATCATTGTCATTTTTTAAATGTAGACACTGGTTCAGAAGGGGTTGGCCATCATTACGAATAATCTAAATTTAGATTGAACAAAACTATACAGGTGCCATTCCTACCTATATGAATAACACAGTATGCTATGTGTTATCACCACTTCTTTTTTATTACCTAATCCATTAGTGAATGCAGCTACATGATACTCTTGAAAAATATTTGGTGGCTTTTTTTATTGCTACCCAACTCTCAGTCACGGAGGAGATCAAAGTTGTTAAAAGAGGATTAATCCCTTACCATTATCCCTTTTTGTTGGTGTTCATGAGGTTGGACCTCACTTCTTAAATCCATTGCACTCGTAACTATGTCTCGTCATGCCCATAATATATGATTTGTTGGATTTTCTTCCCCATGCCACTTAGTGTTTTCCATTGCTTGTTGTTGTCCATTTTCTCCCCTCTGCTGTAAATTTCCTGCCATTGTTTGATAGTGATCTTCTTTATTATTTTCCTTCTACCTTTTCGAGATTTCCATGGCCTCATGCTATTCATTTTCTTCCATACGCTATAAATTTCTAACCATTATCTGATCACGATCTCCTTTACTATCTTCTCTTTGCCTCTTATTGTTTAGGTGATATGCCATGGTAGTCATTAATTCATTGATATTTCTTCGCTTTATTTTATCTTATTCTCCAACTCCAAATAGTTACAAATAAAAAGGAACACTCCTTATATAAATAAGGCACCTCTATTAAAATACCATGTGCCCATACAGCTTCAAGATGGACATCATAGTCAAACCATGGGGAGATATAAGATGTGCTCTAAAAAAAATCAACAAAACATCTTGAGAAATTAAGATCTCATGAATAAAGTGTAACTACGGAAAGGTGTGGTCATGGAAGACTAATTACATTGAGTGTGTAATGAAAACATATTTCTGGCACGTTTTTAATGCTACCAAGACTCAACACCTTCCTCAAACTCCACAACCGTTGTTACAAAATTTCCATTATTTCTTGTAACTATGAACTCAAAACATTCTAGTTGAGCCCATAAAATCCATGTGTCCAATCTCACTCATTTCCAATTTGTATAAACTAAATTTTCATTCAAATATACATATTTATATAGCATTAAAAATCTATGAATCCACTTATAGAATTTGTTTTTATGCTTGGTGTTCAAAAAACTAGTCATTACATAGATTTAAAATTCAACAATAGAAAAATAATTCAACGTGTTTTGATGTTAGGCACTTACCATCACCTGCAAATATACACTAGTGTGAAATAAATCACAACTAGCCATATGGGCATATGTGGCACAATAAGTGAGTTTATCAGATGAATATGTAGTCAAAGAAGAGGATAAGTACATCAACAACTTGGTCCAAGTGAACATAACCAATTTGATAAGTATAGATATTTTACATTTTGGAAGGTTTTTCTGCATATGGGTTTAAATTGTGTAAAATCATGATGCTAATCTTGCAACTATTCCTTGTAATCACAAGTGTTTAGTCTATATTTGCCCAAAAAGTTTGTCAAAATAATTTATGGGTCCAAATTTATAAACTTAACACCTAACTGATTTATAATAACATATAACAACCTCATAATTGAGTCCAACAACTTGGAATGACTGGTCAAAAAGATTAAGTAACCCCTGCATGTAAGAGGATATTTGGATGAACACAAGTGTGCTCTCCAATAATTCTCCTTGGCTCACAAGCCCATGATGTGCAGTATCCGTCATTTTCCAATACATTGACACATACTCCAATATAATTCCATGTAAAAATGCTTATATCCCAATGTATATGAATCTATTGTGAGATAATATGTCATGAACCGAAGTGTTCCCTCATAGAATGCTCCTTTGGGTATAGGTCCATGTTGTGCAATCTTTATCATTGTCCAATACATTGGCACGTATTCCAATATGCCATGTAAAATTCCATAAATCCCATTGTATATAAATTTGTTTTTTAGATGATTCTTTATCATTGTCCAATACACTGACACATATTCCAATATTCCATGTAGAATTCCATATATCCATATATAGATAAATCTATTTCTGAGATGATATGTCAATGGAAGCAAGTGTGCCCTCCAAGAATGACCTTTGGAGTACACACCCACTTTGTCATTATCCAATAAATTGGTACATGTCCCAATATGCCATGTAAAATGGCATAGATCCCAATGTATATAAATTTATTGGGGACGCCACAATTTCTCCTAAAAAATAAGTGAAATTTGTAGGATGATTTTGAAAAAATGGGATGATACATTTTGTAAATGGGTCAACTTTCTAGATTTTGGGTGTAACGGTTATTGGTGGTGTTGAATCCATTTCCACCAACTCCCATATTTTTTAAAAATTTTCTTCTTGATGGCGTTGAATCTATTTCCACCAATTCCCATATTTCTTTAGAATTTTCTTCACTTTGGTGGAAATTATGGCCTATAAATTTATTTCTAAGACTATTTGTGGTTATATACTAAATTGACACATATTCCAATATTCCATGTAAAATAACATAGTTAAAAATGTATATTAATCTATTTGTGAGAGGATATGTCCATAACCAATGTACCATTTAAAATGACATAGGCCCAAATATATTGATGAGCCTTGGTATTGCAACAAGAATGTTGCAACTCCCAAGGCTGGTGAATTTAATTATCAACCCAGGTTTTTACAAACTTAAGAGGTGTCAGCACTATATGTGCAACATAAAATGTGTCCTTCCTTTGTTTTCATGATGTAATGGAGTGCATCTACTGAAATCAAATCCTAAACTAATTGTAGAAAATGAAATGGTCGAAATGGAACCTTAAGCTATTTCCAGAAAGAAAGTACAAGGAAAATACCTATTCTAATTGCATAAAGATCATGAACTAAATGTAAATAAAACCTAGCTTAACCATATTTATCACATGTTATTATTTAAACTAACTCAACGTGGAATCTTATATAAGGAGTATTAATTGTTGCATGCAAGTGCTAATTAAGAAATAGAAAGAACTATTTTTCTTTATCTTTTCATTTGATGAATGTAAATTCTAATCTTCACTTGTTCTTTGGCAGGGAAGACAGGGATGGAGGAGGATGGTTAAAATGGTCTTTATGGCATGGAGGTCAAGTAGGGGCCTAATCCTAGCTTCAGTGATGATTGCTCTCAATTCGGTCTCAAAAATTGGTACTAGAGGATTTCCTACAGGAAAACTATAAGATGTCTACAAGATCCCATGTTTTACTACAGGAAGAGGCTGAAATATTAGGAAGTAGTATAGAAGATGGAATGAATCTTGAGAAAAGTGGATAATGGGATAATAAGACATGGAGGTGGTGGACACTATCGAGAATTCAAGCAAGGGCTTCAAGATGGTTGGATTGTCTTAATGTAAATGACAATTTTTGCTTATAAAACAAGAATTCAGTTTAAGATTGTAGTGGATTTTGGTGACATGGGTGGAAGAGGCTTGGATGAGGCAAACAAGATGAATTCTCCCTACAATATAGAAGCTCCTACAACAACACATTATTTTCTACATCTATACACAAATTCATTTATACATTCGAAAGATTTATTGAATGGAAGAAAATAGAGATATTGCCATCTAATGGCTAAGTTCATGAATGGAAGTTCTTTGAAACCAATACAGAACTTAAGAGATAAAAGATTACAATCACAACTTGTCCTAAGAAACTCAAAGACAATTAACCCATGCTAAAATAAATAGCGGAAAATTACTAGTCTCAAATCAAGAAATTCGAGAACTAGTGAGCTAGTAATCTATAAAATGCCTATCATAATCAAGTGCAAGTACAATTGGATAATTTTTTTTATTAACTAGAATTTACTTTTGATCTAATGCAAGTGGAACAAACTCAATTGAATCTCGCTAACATGCTCTAAAAAATATCATAAATTTATAGTTTTTTTCCACAAAGGAGTTCGAGAAATCTAGATTTGGGAATAAGAAAACTAATCCAAGTAGCTCAATGATTACCATGAGCTTCCAAATATTTGCCAAGGATGAAATGATGCTCGTGATATTGCAAAATAACTTATATCAACCATTTAACCCAATCCTATAATAAGAAATCATTAATACTGAAGGCAGAAATAGAAAACAAGAAGAAGAGATGCATGTGAATAATAAGTAAAAAGAAGAAAATAAAATGATACAAAAGGGCTATGAGGCTCCTCGGATAGTCAATCCCAAGGAAACTCAGATTCCTATGGAGGAGACCAATATTTAGAAGCTAAGCATGACACCAATCTTTATTATTTCCATTAATACAATTACATCTCTGCAAAAAATGACAATGGAGGTGAAAAAATACGAGTTCTCTCCACAAGAAGACTAATCAAAATCTATCGCTAGAGGAAAATTTTACTTGGTACTTATACAAAATTATTAGGAATCATTACCCATGAAAGGAGGAAGATTTTACCACCAAAATCCCTTGATTAGTGGATCTCATTCCCAATACTAGGAATTTGCATTAAATGGGAGGGAACCCATTCCTAGATTTTCTCAATCATTGGAGCTCCACAATATGTGCCATTATTCCTAAATATCTCACTAATTTCTTATTAATATTGATCCTCCTAAAGTAGGGAGTAGGTCCCTAGATTATCTCCTCCTCCAAATCTCTATAATCTACCTAATATTCTCATAACATTCCATAAAAATAAATAATATTAGGCACAAATATGCAATTATTCATAAACCTTCCTAATGAACATATTAAAGTTTAAAATATATTATCTAATGAAAAAAGAGAAGTTTAATGTGCTGAAGGATGGTTATATGGGCCTTAATTTACGTTTAATTTAGAGGCATGAGCCTTAATTTACGTCTAATGTAGAGGCCCATCATACCCCCTCCTGAAAGTATTGCTCATCCTCTAAGAAACTTAGTGACCTCATTGTGCCTGATTCATCGTCCTAGTGGCCTCTCTCTTGTGCATTTCTCAGTCCTTTCTCTTACGAATATTGGTTGTACATTCTGCAAGGACAAGCCCAAAAATCTATTTGTGCATAGAAAAATCATTTGTGCATATAAAAATCATGGTTTTTTTAGACCATTAGTTTGCCTTCTTCCCCTTATTCAAGGTGGGTTATTGAATATTTTTTAGTTTTGCATGGTATTTCACATCCTTATCAACTTTCTTCTACCTTTTTTCACGGTTTAGACACCTATGGAACCTTCAAAATTCCTTTAGAATCGAAATAGGACATCCTGTAGTAATTTATGTCAAAGCTACACGAAACCTATAGGAAACCTTGTTAAAACTACAAGAAACATGTTTTGAGCATAAATGATAGTCTGAGCCTAGGGTAGGCCCTCAACTTGATTCCCATGCCTTTCTCCCATTTTTATAACATCTTTTAGGCCTTGTGCGAAAGTTAGAAAGAGATTAGAGACCTATTGGAAAACCTCTTTTCATCACAACATTTTGAGTTTTGTTTTGATGGCGAATGTCTTGTTTCCTTTTGTTGCCTTCTTTTATTTTTTGGCCTAGATGATTGAAAAATGCCCTTGGATTTCTCTGTTTTGATTATGTATCTCTTAGGCACTGCCATTTTGGGTTTTAGCACAATTTGTTCCTTTCTTCCTTCTTGTAGCAACATTCTGCCTTCCTGTAGCAGTCATTCCTCCTCTTCCATGGTCTTATAACTATATGTGAGTGGTGAGAAATGATATAGAGGGCTTGGAGGATGATGTTAGAGATCAGAGAGAGTAGTGTAGGTTTGTGAGAATGGAGAGGATCCTCTCTCTGTTTTTTCAAGAAATTTTCATGGTGAGAGAAAGTGTAAGGTTTGTTCTTGAAATTATGAAATGGGATGGATGAATGATGCATAGATAGTGAATATTAAGTGAAAGGAGGGCTTGGAGTCCTATGGTGACTTAGCCTTTGCAAAAATTTCTTATTTTAATTTTTTTCTCCATTCTTTGAAATCATCACCCTTCCTAATTTGACTTTTCCACATTGCATAAGTGAATGAGTGAGTTGAAATTAACTAGTTGAAGGTGGTCGAGATTGTTGACCCATTCTTAGATTATGAAATATCATCTCTTATGCATTGACAACAAATTTCTAAATATAATATGCTCGAGTGAAGAGATCAAGAATATTTCATATATGTACCTTCATAATGATTGTTTTAGAGACATGCATGTTGCTGCTCAGTTGATGTTGTTGTACTGCTCATGACTGAGGTACATCTTCTTGACTACCTTTTTCCTTTTTGTTGATATTATTTCTTGATAAGTTGTCTTCTTGTTGATGTGAACTGTAATTTTCTGAACTCGCTTGAGCATGCTACCATCATCCATATGCATCTACCCCTGAAACATCTTGGAAAAGGGATGCATGGTTTGCAAGATATGGAAAAAATGGTTTTCTGCTCTATGTACGTTTGTTTCATGTAGTAAAACAGAGCATTCATGTATTTTTTTAGGACAACAATCAAAGTTAATGGGAAAATCTTGAGAATGATGGGTGGATGGTGGAAATATATGAGGATGATGGATTGACATGGCCGTTTCCTTGTTGGATCATTTGAGTAAAGGAGGAGAAAGTCAAATTTGACTTCTTTTGACTAGGCTTGACCAATTTGTTTCTTTTGGTACCAACTTGTTTTTGTTGTTTGCACATGTTGGATAGAACCTACATTCATCATAGAGATACATGGAGCAAAGATTTTTCATTTTTTCCTTTTTTTTCTTCTAGGCATACTAGCCACCTCAATGAGGTTTTCAACTAGTAGATGTGCCTAAGCACCTCAAATGACGTTTTCACCTAGGATCTTTTCTTTTTCTCTATTTTTCTCTTTTCTTCCAACTCATTGACCACCTCATGGAGGTTTTCAATCAATGAGCCAATCTCAAGCACCTCAAAGGAGGTTTTCACCTAAGATTTTTTATTTTTATTTTTTCATTTTTTTCTACTCTACTCTACGTGAAAAACAAAATAACTTTATCCTCATTATTGTGCACTCCTCTTTTTATCCCTTAGATAATTCTTCACTATTGGACCAGGTTGACTAAATGTCCTCCTTAGAGTAGAATATCTTTTTCTTTTAAGTTGACTAAATGTTTACCATATGTTTGACGAAATATCTATCATGGAATAGGCATGTCTAGCTCAATTTATTGCTTGAGTTTTGAATGTTCATCGTTATTTTCATCATTTCCATGCTTCTAGAAAGTTACAATGAGTTTTGGGCAGTCGTCTAGAGGTTAGCCTAAAACGTTGATCAAATCTCAAAACTGCAAGAAAATAACTCGAGGATTTAGGTCATAACTAAATGGAGGCAAACTTGTGAGTGCAGTTATAACCTTCCAACAGCATGGATGCAGTTATAGGAAAAGGTGAGTGAAAAAGAGTTCCAACTCAAGGATTGGTCACTTGAGTTGGCTATTTGGCTTGTGATTTGTATGTAGTCCCTCAGTGATGTCAAAAAGGTTTTAGTTTGTAGGCCCCACTTCCATAACTACTTGGAGGCCAGGTCATATCACAATGACACTCATCACATGTTTATCGTGGCGAGATGTGAAATTGGGTAAGTGTGGGTTGGGGGGTTACACTTCTTGTGATATTTGGGCTCCCATTTTCAATGTCAAGCCACCACCACTTCTTTCTTCCCAATGCATACCTCTTTAGAGAGGGAACTAAAGATATAGCTAAAGCGCAAGGTATCAAAGTACCCATCGCATAGAGGGGGATTTGTAGATCCAAGTGTTCACATTCTCCTCACAAGGTGTAAAATTTTTATTTTAATAATAACATTCAATTTATCATATTTCCATTAGGTTTCTCATATAATATCTTGACTTATATGTTATTTTATATTTTCTTTTTATAGGTTTTCTAAATAAGGTTTTGAAGGTCTTAGCAGCCATTTTTTGTTGTTAGGGTTGTTTGTCAAAGTGGATTAAGTGAAATGTTTTGTTACACTTACTAAAAAAATTCAAATTAGCAAGGTCTTTTCTAAATGTTGCTCGAAGAGTTCCTAGAGGGTCATGTTAGAATGATGTGACCAATGACATTGTGTTGAATAGGCCTAGAGTATGATGTGGCACCATGCATAATTGACATGTCCCAAGAATATTTAATTTTTTTGGGTGACAAAGAGGGACAAATCTATGTGACACATGTTACCTCTCAAAAGATATCATGTGACTCAGTGATATCATCGTGATGAAATGGGTGTCACCGAGGGATGATGTGGCATAGTTTCAATTGTTGTGCCAAGTGATGGTGTTTGGAAATTACTTCCTATGATATCAAATTTTCAAAATTCTACCGAAGTCATGATGGTGGAGGTAAATCATATGATTCTTTAGGAGTCTTGATGTTCAAGGAATTTTTCTTAAGTGCAACCACGTGAAATGTCCAAACCCAACTAGGAGTTAAGTGCATTTAGTGTAATGGTGCTTGGTGACAACCACAATTGTATGGAGAATGATCTTAGCTTCTCTAGGTGGTTAGAAATTATAATTTAGCACTAAAGACAAATTACGAATTGAAATATTTTATTTTGTTGTTGGAAAGCAAAGAACTACATATAAAAGAGGATTTTATGTTATGATGAGAAATGTGTTAGAAAATTATATATTACAAAGCAATGGAACACATAAAATATTGCAGAAATATAAACATAGGAAATGCATAAAACAAGAGAGACACATATATACGTGGTTCACACAGTTTGGGCTGTGTCCATGGAGAAATAGCTAGTCCTCTTTTTATATTATCCATCAAACTGACGAGATACAACCTACAACAAATCTATTGTAATTCCCTCTTCGCTCTCAATCTCCTCTTTCTTCTTCACTCAGAATACAAATATACATAGACGCAATACAATTCCCTCATATACAGTGACGAGTTGCCTTCTAGGGCCAAAAACCCTAAATTAAACATAACTTCTACAATTAGATATCTACCTAATTAACGGCCGAGATTGACTATGAAATTACAACATTTTACAAGGCAATTTTACATCTATTCTTAGCTTCGGGGGCGCTACCCCCGATGCCCCCACCAAGGGGGGGCTCCCAAAGGTCACAACCGCTCCCCTTGGACCCCCCCTACAGCAAATATTTTATGAGCAGCATTGCCGCCCCATTACGAATTTGGGTCCAATACGGCGATACCTTTGAATACAGAACATAATCACGCTCCACACCCAACAAAATGAGGGATAACTATGAGCAAGTGTGAAAATTAAATGTTATTGTTTTCATTAAATAAGGTGGTAGGGAATGAGGATGTGAAGGATTCTTGTGAGACTTATCTTGGTAAGGATTGATGATGATATTCATCACTCTATAATTGAGTGCAAAGAGCCAAAAAGATAGAACCTTAAGTTCATAACGCGTATGTGAGAAGTCTTGGTGATGAAGCATTCTCTGAAAGAGTAGAGAATTAATTGAAGTGTTTCTTCTTTAGCCTAGAGAGGAGTAAATAAAATACTATTCTTGATCAATGTGCATGTTACATTAAAGAAAAGAATAACAACAGGGAGTATGCGTTGAATGGGTAAAAGGAGCAACATAGTAAGAAAGGGGAGTGTAAATAGTGACCAACAAAGCAACAAAGTGAGTGAATTAATGAAGTTTAGGGCCCAAGACAGAGGTAATGTGTACCTATAGATGATTGAGAAGCATATTTAGGTCAAGGATTTATAGATGAGAGTGGGGTGATAAGAGGGAAATGAATTAAATAAAAAGTGAATTAAGGTGCTAGAGGTCTCACTTTAAAAATCCCATGAAAGAGTAGATCATAGTGGTAGAAGTGGGTGTGTCCCTACAAATATTTAAGCTTTGTTCCTTAAGTAAGCTTGAGCTTTCTGATCTAAGGGGGTTGGAGACTCATTTGAGTTGGTGCTATCAAATATTGATTTAAACATAGTTGGTGTTCTTATTTTACATCACAATACAAACAGAGTTTTGGTGGTTTTTCTCTTGGAAGGGTTTTGACATTAAATCACTATGTACATATGTGATGTGATTGTCTTTTTGTTGTGTATAGCTTACATATTGATGCACGATTTCTTAAAAAATTGTAAATTGTATAATTATTGATTCAACCCTCCCCCCAAGTAATTCGAGATTCTCAACAACTAATATGAGAGCAAGATCCTTCAAGAACAAGTTAACCATTGGAAGTTAGATCCACATGATATCATGGTAAATGAGGAAAATCAAGATGTATAGTCATGTATTTGATCGAGTAAATCACATATTTTAGAGATTCATAATGGAATCATACATCATGTCTCTTGGATTCAATTTATGGGCAATAATAGAATCTACATACATAATTATGATAACTCCACTTATAAGTTTGATGAAAGAAGACTTTACAATAATAATGCAAATGCCATGAACCTCATCATCACTAGTCGTAACCAATATGAATAGAAAATTTGATTCACTACAAGTCAACCAAAAAAAACTTGGGACAAGCTCAAGTACTATTATAAGGGAAATGAGAGGATAAAGCAAGTAAAACTTTAAACTTATAGAATGAAATTTAAAATTACAAGGATAAATGTTGGTGAATATATTATTGAATACTTATTTAGAGTTAATGAAGTATCTAATATGATTAGAGTCCTTGATGAATACATTAGGGTAGTCAATTATAAAGTCTTAGGATCTCTCCCAAAGAGGTTTAATGGCAGATCTGAGCCATAGAATAGATGGCACAAGCAAAGACTCTCAAAATGGAGCAACTACATGGAACCCTCATCACATTTGATATGAGAATTGGAAGTGAGAAGTAGGAGGAGAGGAAGCATCATTTAAAGCCTCAAAGAAATCCAAAGAGCACAAAAGACACCAAGATTTCTCCATCTATGACTCAGATGAGGAGATCGCCCTCTTTGTAAGAAAAGTTACATTTGATATGAGAATTGGAAGTGAGAAGTAGGAGAAAGGGGAAGCATAATTTAAAGCCTCATTGAAATCCAAAGAGCACAAAAGACACGAGGATTTCTCCATCTATCACTCGATGATGAGATGGTCGGGTTTTTAAGGAAATGCAAAAGGTGGTGGGGAAAATACTAATATAAGCTACCATTTAAGTGTTTTGAATGTGGTAGAATAGGACTTTTTTGTTGTAAACTTCCATATAAATTCAAGAAGAAAGAAAAGGTGAAAGAATAGAAGAGTTGATATAAAGTTAAAAAGTGTGAGAAAAAGAGGACTCAAAAGAAAAAGATATTCTACTCTAAGGAGGACAGTTAGTGAATTGAGTCCAATAGTGAAGAATTATCTAAGGGATAACAAGAGGAGTGCACGCTAATGACATTTGAACGTGACACTAAGTTGGAAGACAAACCAATTTCTCATAAAGGAATGGTGGAACTAGAGGAAGAGGACGAAGACTCAGAAGAAGAACAAGCTACTAAAAGAGAAACTCTTGAGAGTTGAAGAAAGTATGTATAACTCCAATAATGAAGAATTTAGAAATTATAAAGTTAATCTATAAGAGACTCTCAAGCTTAAGGATATTTTAGTTTAACAATTAAAGGATAAACAAAAGAGTGATGATAAACTCGTGGATGAAAATGAAGGACTAAACCTAGAGGGGTCAAAATGTTAAAGAATGGCTAGTTTAGATGCATATGATGGAGTTTTCATCTCTCTAAAAATTCATCTTGGAGAATCAAGGAGAAAATAGGAGCTTCTTATAAACTAGATAGTTGAATGGGAAAGGAATTATCAAGAACTTGAGGAAGAAGTTGAATATTTGAGAGAAAATATTATGAAAATCAAGCCTAATATATTTATAACTTATATTCACTAAAGGCTCGGAATAGTTGGTTGATACCCTCATCTCATAAAGGCAGTGAGCATGAAAATTTAGTCTAAGATATAAAGAATCTCAACAAACTTCAAAAAGACAACAAAGTTACAAATCCATGAAACAATGAGCCTTGGAGGTTTGTGGACCATAGGTAGATCTCTCAAGCCAACATTACATCGTAAAATTGAGGGCAAACAACCCTCTCACTCAATTACAACTTCGTCCTCTGTGCCCATAAATGGTGGAGTCTTTACATTGGACTTAGTCAAAACTTGGGATTTGACCTCCAAAACCTACCTTGGGGGATCCCGCACCCAACACCGTAGAATTCAATTTCAGACCATTGAGATCCAAAATTGTAGAGATATTTTAAATTCAATATTGAGCTCCTATAAAATGAAAACAAAAAAGTGTGTAGTATTTTTTTAAATTTGCATAAGTTTTGTTTGAGAGCGTCGTTTGAATTAATTCAAATGGAATTGTGAATAACAATTATCATTAATTGATGAACCAAAGAAATAAAATGGAAACACCTAGTAAGAAACCCTAAATCTCTACTACGATACATGAAGAAGAGGAAGAAATGCAACATGATATATCAAAATTACGAGACAAAGCGAAAAAAATTTTGCTCTCACAAAACGTAATTGAAGCTAAGATGGAAGGTTTGAAGAATGGACATAAGGATTTATATAATATTATATAAAAATGATTGGTTATTTTTACAACTACAACCATACAAACAAATGTCCCTCCAACAAGCTAAGAAGGAAAATAAATGATCACCAAAATATTATGGTTTGTACAAGGTGTTGCAAAATATTGGTACTATGGCATAAAAATTGGATCTTCCTACATCTTCTTGAGTGCACCAAGTTTTCTATGTTTCATGCTTAAATAAGGTTACACGTGACAAGCTCCGAGTTCAAGCAATATTTCTAGAACTAGGCGAGGAAGGAAAGATCATATATGAGAATTGGAAGTGAGAAGTAAAGAATTGGAAGGGAGAAGTAGGAGCAAGGGGAAGCATAATTTAAAGCCTCAAAGAAATCCAAAGAGCACAAAAGACACGAGGATTTATCCATCTATCACTCGATGATGAGATGGTCGGGTTTTTAAGGAAATGCAAAAGGTGGTGGGGAAATACTAATATAAGCTACCATTTAAGTGTTTTGAATGTCGTAGAATAGGACTTTTTTGTTGTAAACTTCCATATAAATTCAATAAGAAAGAAAAGGTGAAAGAATAGAAGAGTTGATATAAAGTTAAAAAGTGTGAGAAAAAGAGGACTCAAAAGAAAAAGATATTCTACTCTAAGGAGGACACTTAGTGAATTGAGTCAAATAATGAAGAATTATCTAAGGGATAACAAGAGGAGTGCACGCTAATGACATTTGAACGTGACACTAAGTTGGAAGACAAACCAATTTCTCATAAAGGAATGGTGGAACTAGAGGAAGAGGACGAAGACTCAGAAGAAGAACAAGCTACTAAAAGAGAAACTCTTGAGAGGTGAAGAAAGTATGTATAACTCCAATAATGAAGAATTTAGAAATTATAAAGTTAATCTAGAAGAGACTCTCAAGCTTAAGGATATTTTAGTTTAACAATTAAAGGATAAACAAAAGAGTGATGATAGACTCCACGATGAAAATGAAGGACTAAACCTAGACGGGTCAAAATGTTAAAGAATGGCTAGTTTAGATGCATATGATGGAGTTTTCATCTCTCTAAAAATTCATCTTGGAGAATCAAGGAGAAAATAGGAGCTTCTTATAAACTAGATAGTTGAATGGGAAAGGAATTATCAAGAGCTTGAGGAAGAAGTTGAATCTTTGAGAGAAAATATTATGAAAATCAAGCCTAATATAGATTTATAACTTATATTCACTAAAGGCTCGGAATAGTTGGTTGATACCCTCATCTCATAAAGGCAGTGAGCATGAAAAGTTAGTCTAAGATATAAAGAATCTCAACAAACTTCAAAAACACAACAAAGTTACAAATCCATGAAACAATGAGCCTTGGAGGTTTGTGGACCATAGGTAGATCTCTCAAGCCAACATTACATAGTAAAATTGAGGGCAAACAACCCTCTCACTCAATTACAACTTCGTGCTCTGTGCCCATAAATGGTGGAGTCTTTACATTGGACTTAGTCAAAACTTGGTATTTAACCTCCAAAACCTACCTTGGGGGATCCCCCACCCAACACCGTAGAATGCAATTTCAGACCTTTGAGATCTAAAATTGTAGAAATATTTTAAATTCAATATTGGGCTCCTATAAAATGAAAACAAAAAAGTGTGTAGTATTTTTTTAAATTTGCATAAGTTTTGTTTGAGAGAGTAGTTTGAATTAATTCAAATGGAATTGTGAATAACAATTATCATTAATTGATGACCCAAAGAAATAAAATGGAAACACCTAATAAGAAACCCTAAATCTCTACTATGATACATGAAGAAGAGGAAGAAATGCAACATGGTATATCAAAATTACGAGACGAAGAGAAACAAATTTCGCTCTCACAAAAATTAATTGAAGCTAAGATGGAAGGTTTGAAGAATGGACATATGGATTTATATAATATTATATAAAAATGATTGGGTATTTTTACAACTACAACCATACAAACAAATGTCCCTCCAACAAGCTAAGAAGGATAATAAATTATCACCAAAATATTATGGTTTGTACAAGGTGTTACAAAATATTGGTGCTATGGCATAAAAATTGGAGCTTCCTACATCTTCTTGAGTATGTTTCATGCTTAAATAAGGTTACAGGTGACAAGCTCTGAGTTCAAGCAATATTTCTAGACCTAGGCGAGGAAGGAAAGATCATATATGAGAATTGGTAGTGAGAAGTAAAGAATTGGAAGGGAGAAATAGGAGCAAGGGGAAGCATAATTTAAAGCTTCAAAGAAATCCAAAGAGCACAAAAGACAAGAGGATTTCTCCATCTATCACTGGATGATGAGATGGTCGGGTTTTTAAGGAAATGCAAAAGGTGGTGGGGAAAATACTAATATAAGCTACCATCTAAGTGTTTTGAATGTGGTAGAATAGTACTTTATTGTTGTAAACTTCCGTATAAATTCAAGAAGAAAGAAAAGGTCCAAGCAAATGAACTTGGAAACTTTATGTAAGTAGTGGGGTAGGCATGCAGGGCAAATATTTGTTTTCTTTATGCAAACAGGACTTTCACCGCTAATATCCATTACTTCCAGCTCCCCCAGTAGTCCCCGTTGCAAAACCATTCTGTCATAGCCACATAGTTCAACGAATACACAACAACTCTCTTTCAGGAAAAATTCTTTACGAAAAATTCCATCGCTTTTGGAATAAATCCTGAACAGAGTGGATTTTCCTTTGACCTTTTCACAGATCACGATTTCAGTATTTCCTGGACTTCCAAATGTAAATTGAGGATCTAGAAGTCCACCTTTTGATGTTAATTTGCTATCTGGGTATGAAATTGCAAACAGATGACTGTAATTTTTCAATTCAAAGACCTTGAACACCCCCCTTTCTGACAGATTATAAATCATGCCCCTGCAATTTGGAATATCAAATTTCTAATGACAGATTACGGATTCACCCTCGAACAACTCTTTGTGGGTTGTAGCTCCTTTTTTTATGCATTCAATCAGAATGCTTATAATCCTTCGCCTTCCCGGACCCTCAGTAACCATTATCAAAGACTCATTATGCGGATTATAAACGTGAAAAAAGGATTTCCATGGTAGTTGGCTCGTAATAGGCCGGTCATTATCTATTTGTAGACGCTGGTGCACAGGGGGCTGGCCATCATTACCATAATCTAAATTAAGACTGAACGGAACTATACAGGTACCATTACTGGTCACATGAATATAACACACTGTGCTATGTGTTATCACCACTCCTGTTATGTTACCTAATCCATTAGTGAATGGTAGCTTTTTGTTATTGCTACCAAACTCTCGGTAACAGAGCACATCAAAACTATTAAAAGAAGAGGAGTAATCCCTTACCATTATTCCTCTTTGTTGCTGTTCATGAGGTTGGACATCATTGCTTAAATCCTTTGCGCTCGTAGCTATGTCTGGTGGTGCCCATGATACAAGATTTGTTGGATTTTCTTCCCCACGCCTATTAGGGTTTTCCATTTCCTGTTGTAGAATCACAATAGTGCACGTTGAATGTATTTACCAGACAATTACATCCACCCACACTGGTTTGGTTTTTGTCCTTAGGATCAAAATTAGAAAAAAAATAGATAGATAGATTCAGGATGCCCACAATGCTTAGCTCTTATCTCCTTTTAAAGAATGGATGAACTCTCTAGAACCCTTATTTTATTTTTTTACTCAAAAAATGAAGGTTAATACCATGGGTCAATACCATGGGCTCATTATGGTATATACCCATTTTGGAGTCTTTATCGTAATAGTCTAAGGATTATTCTTTTTTCCCTCAAGGTTATGGAAATTCCCACCATTTTTTCAAAAACTTTGGGAGGGATTTTTGTAAATCCAAGTAAAACATGTGTAAATTCATAATTTTAGGTGTGGTCTACTTTTTTGATGGTGCCTAATCCAATTCCACCATAGAAAACATGATTCAAACACACCCTCTACAAGATTTTATGAGATTTTTTTTCCATGATTCTTTCAATTTTGGACCTCAATTCCTGGGCTCTTTATCATTGTTCAATACATTGACACATATTCCAATATGCCATGTAAAATGGGTAGTAGTCTAACTAGCCGGAAGAATTGCCCTGAAAAGTTATGGAAATTCTGATTCTATTTACAGAAAATTCAACTAGGATTTTTGTAAGTCCGAGTTATATTAGTTAAACTTCAAAATATTAGGTGTCCTAGATGTTTTTGATGATGGTCAATCCATTTCCACAATCAAGAACAAGATTCAAACAATGCCTCTACAAGATTGTTTGAAGTTTTATTGGGGGGATTCGGCCCACTTTTGGCTGTACTAGCAATAGCCACTACTTAAAATGACATATTAAAAAGGTAATTTAAATTACCCAAATTTAAATTACTCAAATTACCCAACTTTAAATTATCCAAATTTAAATTAAAAAAGTAAATTTAAAATTTAAATTCAAATTACTCAAATAAACGTCACTTTTATCAAAATAACCGTATATATATTTTTATATTTGAATTAATTTATTACCACAAGCTTTAATAAAATTTAAATTATAAAAGTAAATTTAAAATTAAAATTACTCAAATAAACTTCGCTTTTATCAAAGTAACTGTATATATATTTTATATTTAAATTAATTTATTAACATAAGACTTAGTAAAAGTTAAATTAAAAAATAAACTTAAAATTTAAATTTAAATTACACAAATAAATGTAATTTTATCAAAATAATACATTGACACAATATTTATTTTCATATTGACACAATCTTTCTCACAATTCAACATTTACCATGGTAAATTTACCATGGTTAACTTTCATATTAAGGCAATCTTTGTCACAATGGGAAGTTGGTCCATGGTTGACTGTGGTTGAATTTCATATTGAGAGAATATTTGTCACAATGTGGCAATGGACCATGGTTGACGATGGATGACCATGGTTGTCACAATGTGACATTGGAGAAAGAGACAATCTTTGTCACAATGTGACCATGATGATTGACCATTCCTTACCATGATTGGCCATAGTTAGCCATGGTTGACCATTGTTGACTATGGTGGAACATGATTTTTTTTATATTGAGACAATCTTTGTTACAATGTAACATTGGACCATCGTTGACCATGATTATAAACCCAACAAATTTCTACTAAACCATAGGATTAATATTATAAACCCTAGGAATATGAACCATTAGATTAATAAACCTAAGGGATTAATATTATAAAACCAAGGGATTAATATTATAAAATCAAGGTATATAAACACTAAGATAAATATTATAAACCCAAAAATAAACATGGTTGACCATGATTGATTTTCATATGCACACAATCTTTGTCACAATGCGATGTTGGACCATGGTTTACCATGATTTATTTTCATATTGAGACAATATTTGTCATAATACGATGCTAGACCATGGTTGACCATAGATGACAATGGTTGTTACAATGTGACATTGGAGAAATGCATAATCCTTGTCACAATGTGACCATAATTATTGTAGAGTTCCATAATTCTTTTGTTTTGACACCCTTTTTCCTCAATTTTCCCCTTTTTCATCATCATTATCAACTCAATAAAGGTAGTAAATCATAGATTTTGATAAGCTAAAACCTCTTACATGCCTTATTTTTCATTTTCGTTAATGTTCGTTATTGTTATGTTAAAGATTACATTAGCTATGGAATTAACATGATTCTGCACCTATTTTATAAATCTGTAGCTACCTCCATGGTTCGCGGGGTTTTACTACGCTAATGAAGCAACTAAGCACATGGGTAGTTGAGGATCGATCCCCTCATGGATCTTCTCCTATTGACTCGAGGCAATTCACCAAAGGAATCACACAGTGGAATGGTCAAAGACACAAGTCAAACATGTAGCAAAAAAAGTCTCAGTACATCACATTTCTTTGATTTGCTTTCCAAATAGAAAATTGACGAAGTTACACCTTTCTCTGTAGTTTCAAATTTTAATAAGGATTGAACAAAAGATGTGTAGGAATAGAAGTCTCACATTGTTGAGGACGGATTCCATATAAATATCTAACCTCTGTAAATGATAGTAGGTAGGAAGTAATAGTTAATTGCTAAAGAATTGTGAAATAAAACTTTGTTCTTGTATTAATTTGAACTTATCTTTATGTGATTCAATGTGTACGTGTTACACAGTGATTTTTCACTCTCGTGTCACTCTCCATTCCTAATCTTGGAGAACCCTAGTAGTGACTACTCTCTTATACTTTCACCATGAAACTTATGTTCTTGCATCCCTTGAAGTTTGAAGAAATAAGTCCCCACTCCCTTCAAGAAATTTCCAAAGAATCCTTCTTAAAACAAAGTTTTCAAGATCAACACTCTTTCTGAGTGTCTCACCCGTGCCGATGGCAGAAGTTTACACTATGACCTACGCCGATCAGTGCTACTGCTAGCCCAATATCCATGTTGGTCTATTTGTGGAAATTTTATAAAAAGGAAACAGAGTTTCATGTCTAGAAACTTCTAGTGGCGATGTGTTGGATGTTCGTTGGGCTCGATAAAGCTGAGGAGATCTCTTTGGAATTTTTTCCCCATTAAAAGATGGAAAAAACCAAAGAGATAATACCTCTCCCATCATAATAGGAACCATCTCATCTCTATCAAAGCTATATAAACTCCTCCTTTTCCAAGTTGAACTCGTCTTTTTGGAGCTTGAATGTTATGAAACTAGCTCAAGAAAAGATAGAAAAGATAGATCAACGCCTTAGAATTCAGCCTCTTCGAGGGGGCAACCTCCTTTACATTACATAAATGAACAATTCTTGGATGATACAAATGAAGAGACCTCCTTTCTATATATAGGAGTCTAAGGGGTCATAACATAATGAGAGCCTACATGACAATAATAATGTAAAGGCACAATAATAACAATAGTGGACTTCTATGGGGCACAATAGTAACAATATGGGCACAACAATATTAATAAGGGGTACAAGTACAATAGTAATGGGGTAACCACTAGTATTATGGGGATCCAACATGCCCCTCTCGTTCAAAAAATGTGTTGTCCTCAACGCTTGAGTAGTTCTAGATGCTTCTGTATAAAATTCTCATCCTCCCATGTGGAATCTTTAGCAAATAAGTTCTTCCACTTGATAAGATACTCTGAAATTGATCGATTTCGTAGCTATCGAGTTCTTGTTTCTGTGACTGCTTCTCGTTCCAATATAACTTTTCCTTCCTCGTCAAGTTCTGGCAATATTGTTTGAACTGGTAGCTTGTCGCCTATAACCTTCTTTAGTATGAAACATGGAAAAGTGGGTGCAATCAAGAAGCTGCACAAAGCTCTAATTTGTATGCCACAGTACCAATATTTTGCAGCATTTTGTACGGACCATAATACTTTGGTGATAATCTATTATCCTTCTTAGCTTGCTTGAGGGATATTTTCTTATATGGTTGTAGCCTTAAGAATACCCAATCACCTATATCAAGACTTCTTTCACTGCGATGTTGATCTACATGTTGTTTCATTCTATTATGTGCCAACACGAGGTTATCCTTTAAGAGTTGGAGGACTTGTTGTTGATGTTCGATTGTGATGTTCCACTGCCTGAACCTTAGAATTTTCTCTTAAATATGATGTGATGGATGGTGGATGATACCCATAAAGTGCCATAAATGGGGTCATTTTTGTTGCTGTATGGAAGGAAGTGCTATACCACCATTCAAATAGAGGTAACCATTTGACCTATTGTGTCGGTTTATCAGATACAAAGCAACGAAGATATCCTTCCAAACATTTGTTTACTATCTCAGTTTGCCCATGAGATTGAGGATGATAAGATGAGCTATGAGCTAATTGAGTACCAAGACAAGAAAATAATTCTGTGCAAAAATTTCCAGTGAAAATGGGATCTCTGTCACTTACAATAATCTTTGGGTTTCCATCTAGCTTTTGAATTGTTTCCATAAATGCACTAGAAACTGTACTCACTTTAAATGGATGTGATAATGCACAAAAGTGTGCATACTTGGTAAGTCTGTCAACTACCACCATGATGACACTCTTTCCCTCAGAATTGGGTAAAACTGTGATAAAATCCATTGAAACCTCCTCCCAACGTTGGCTTGGAATGGATAAAGGTTGTAATAGACCTGATGTCTTAATTCTTTAAACTTTATTTTGCTGGCAAACCAAACATTCCACCACAAACTTTTGAATATCTGATTTAAGGCCCTCCCAAAAAAATTACTTCTTAATCGTGTGGTAAGTTTTTAAAAATCCCGAGTGCCCTCCTAAGGGAGAAGTGTGCAATTCCATAAGAATCTTTTGTTTTAGCTAGGAATTCTTACAAAGGTATAAGCGATCTTTGTACAATAACGAATTATTTTTCCAGCTAAATGTATCTGACGTACTATAATCTTGTTGTAACTTTCGAATAAGTTCCCACACTTCTTCGTGATTCTTCCATTCCTCCCTTGCTTCATTTATCCAATCTGGTTGGATAATAGAAATGGCACACA
>APFE030472913.1:50599-69969 GCA_000404065.3 Pinus taeda | reverse complement strand
GTGAAGAAGGGATTTCTTGCTGGAGGATGATGCTGGGTCAGAACAATTGGTTGTAATCCTCTTGCTATTCTTGATATTAATACATCTATTCAAGTTTTCCTCCACATTCTTGTATGTTCGATTGTATATGCATTTGTGTGGTTAATACATATCTGGTCCTCTGTTATTTATGAATATAGATCTATGTTCTTCGATAGTATTATGCTGCTTTGATTCCATAGGTGCTCTTTGAAGCTCGGTAGATGAAGAAGAAGTGGCAAAGATCTATCAGGAAGGAGAGGAATCAAGCAAGGAACCAAGCGCAAGACTAAGGTTGGTGTCCTTTGTTCCACTCTTATCTATTTTTCATAAAGGAAAACAAAAGTAGTCTTTACTTGTTTGTTTCTAAGATAGCTACCAGTCTTAGTGGGAAAAGCAGCTCCGAGTGGACACTATTCCCGGTAACACTTACCTAACTAGCCTAATGGGCTCTCTTCTCGTAGTTGTCTTTCTTCTTGTGCATCTTCCTGGAGGGTTACAATGTGCTCCACTTTCTCATCTATTAGTTTCTGCCTAAGAGTTTCTTTCTTCACACATGCGTTCATAATCTTACGGTCTTTCTTTGGATGTTGCTCTAGATGGAGCTTCCAATAGGTATCTCTTTGATGTCCATCCTTGTTATAATGGTGACGATGTTTATTCTTCATCCAATATTTCTTTCCCTTCTTTTTCTACTATTATGGAGAAGGGTCTTCATGTCTTGGCATCTTCTTAGTCAACACAACTTTCCTTGAATGAGACTTACATTGGTTTCCATGCCAAAGATGTCCATAAGATTCTTAAAACACCACAATCAAAACACCAATAAGTCTGTCTCATCATTTTGCAACTTTTGACTCTAAACACAACCAACTTTTGAAAAGTGCATCTCTATCTTGAACTTCATGTCAAGCATTAATGAAACATGTGGGCTTCTACCATGAGCCCTTATATCTTTTTCTCAAATACAAATTTTATCTACACTAATGGAATATAGAAAAATCATAAAGAATGACTATAAAAATCAGATGGTTCTGTGACCATCACCTCAAGACCCCTCTAGGCTCATTTTCCTCATATAATGTGCCAAAACAACTTAGAATATTCCCTCTAAAATATCCATTAAAATTCATGTCAATTATGGGTGCAGGACATGGCTTACCACCTATCAATCCACCATTTTACACCCTCTCTCTCTCCGTGGTCAGGATGCAGTTGAATGAATATCCTTAGTTTAAATTTTAATTTGGTGGTGGGGCTACCAAATCCGTGCATTGGGTGAATTGGTTGTGTTAGCACTCTGTGATTTCCCTAGGCTGAAAAAGGAATTCCAAAGGTAACCACAAACCACTTTAGGCTAGAATCTAGCCCTTCTAGCCTAGAGAGGGATATCTCACTTAGGTTACTCAGAAAATATGATATTAGGCTAGGTAATAAGCTCAACAAATTATCTTGATTTTTTAAAGGTCTATTGATGAGAAAAGAGACAGTTCCATTGGGCATGGAATCATGTCAAATCATTTTTTTCCAGTGAGATGATGGAAAAGAAAGGGTTTATCCATAGGGGCAAGGTAGGAAGCTTTGGTGGTGAGATTTAGGTCAAATTTATTGTAGGATGTAAATTTAGAAAAGGTGAAAGACAACACATTATCGCATCAAACCATGGATGAATTCTAAAATTTTGCTTTAAGATGAAACCATTGATAAATTGGCAAACTAAAACATAGCACCATTAAATATGAATTCTAAATTAAACATTTGGTTTTCCAAGAAAGAAGATGCACATTAAAGGGACACAAACACACATATAACTTACAAGATCAAAGGAGCACAAAACCACCAAAATTTTAACTCAGGAATCCCTGCAAATCACCACCTATTTCATTCATTCACTAGCAAAGTTTTCAAAAATACAGTGCAAAAAGGTATTTTTCTCCAATCTCAAACAAAAGAACCACTTAAAATGATTTTGATATGTTTATACATCACGCAATATTTGATCTCCTACCATAGGTGGTTGAAATAATTGACCAAAATGAACTTTTAACTAGATACATCCAAAAACTAGTGCATATACTGAAAAATAGGATCAATTTTCCTTACAGCCAATCCAAGCCTAAAACATCACTAACTTGGAATGTTGACCAATAAACATTAAACATGAGTCCTAAGATAATTTTCCACCTATTTACATGATCTAAACCACTTCTATAAGTCAAAAATATGAAAATTCAACTGAGGAGTGTTGATTGTCTAGACTAGCAACGCATTAGGCAGTTTCATGGCAAAATGAAGTAGCTTCCATGCTCTGTACGGTTGTGGCCCCTATCTATCAAAATGAAGAAAATGGGTATGCTTCAAATACCCCTGTGGTAGTGCTAAACTTCTCAAGTAAGATTGAAAATGGTTGCATACCTCTCTTTGACCTATTCCCAACTTTCACAACAACACTATCTACTTTTGCAGCGCCTCCAAAAACTAAACATATAGTGAATCCTTAATAAAAAGATCTGGAAATACAGAGTGGGTGCTAAAACCTTCATATAAATCCCTCATGACAACAAAACTTCAAACTTCACTATCCCATCAAAAATCGAAATTTATATAAAAATCGTAGCAAGCCCCTTGCTGTGTTTTTGCAAATGTCATCAAAATTGACCTTTTCTGATCTTTTGAGCAAAAACAATGTTTTAGAGCTGACTTGAGCTTTCCTACTCAAGATTCATTTTTTTACTAGCTTCTAAAAGTATGTTCAACTTACCTCTCTTCCTCTTACTTCCATCTTCCTTGACTTCAGTGAGCTCTTTCTTCAGCAACCTGAGTCTTCTTTTTAACACCAAATTTTGCACATACAAATTTTTCACTTGCCTATGTAGAGGTAGGGTCCACTTAAATTTATATTTATCGCCCTCAAGTACTAGTTAAACACCTTGTACCTTTCTAAACAAAGTCAACTTATCCCTATGATCCTTCTCTGCAAGTTGATCTACTTGGTGTTGTATTCCTTCAAGTTGTTTTAGTAGCTTCTCGAATTCTCTCTGCTCATCAAAATCCATAGGATGAACAGTCTCCTTTACTTGCACATGGACCTTTGCAACAGACGTAGTTCTAAGTCTCGTTGAATTCTCAAATGGATCCTTCATCTCTTCGACATCAATGGAAATTTTACCTTTGTCTTTGTAAACATGTGCCAATGTTTCCTTTGATGGCTCTTCTTCTCTAGGATGAATAGTTTCTTGTGACACTTTATGCCTAACCTCCCTATTCTCCTGATGCAAGTATGCAATTATCACATGGGCCTTGTCCAAATGATCTTTTAACTCTCCAATTTTGTGGTCCCTTTCATCAACTTTCATTTCCTTCTATGTGCTCTCTGATTCCATAACTTCAATGGGTGAAAATGGAGGACCCATAGCTAATATCTTGGTTTTAGCTCTTTTCTTGGCACCCTTACCACCTTTTCTACCTCAGGGAAGAAATGTAGCTTCTCAACACTTTTCTTATCAAGCAATTTTCTTTTAGTCATAGGTTTCTTGACTGATCTTGCTATTGTAGGAGAAGCTTCTTTAATCACAACTGAAGGAGTGTATGTCTTATTCTTTTGACAATTTGAAGATTGGGTTGCCCATCCTGAAGAAACCAATAACTCTTGCCATGAATTCTCCTTATTCTCAAGCTCCTTCATTACCAACAATTTAGTTAATGAAAAATGAAACAAACTGACCTCAACTTGACTTCCTTCTCAGTGAACCATATTCAATAGACTCCTAAATAGATAATACAGAAGATTCAAATATTTATTGCTAAGATCCTAATGTGATAGTGATACACCTTATTGAATCTTCCCTCATATGTGCAGTACCTTTGAACGACCTCCAATAGTTTTCTATGATGATGTTGTAAATAACTCCTTGGGACATATGAACTATACTCTTTCGGGTGTTTTGGCTTGAGAAAGTCCTTGAAATCAACCAAATCAAAATCCATCCCTTTGAATTATTCCTCTCCACTCAGAGGCATCTCAGTGGCCTCAACTATTGATTGAGATGAGACTAGAAAAGTCATACTTCCCACCTTTTCTTGTACACCATCAAAACCCCTAGTAAATTCCTTTGTCAACTGCAGATGACATCCCTAAATATTCTTACAAAATCTCATACACCCTACTTATTCAAAAACCATTTTCATGGTTGGATCTGCATTGATGGTTATGACGTCATGTGGTTCCAAATGTATAATGGCTCCCCTTTGTGTGTTTTGTCTTCTAGAGTTGACATAGTTTCACTTTTACAACAATGAATAATTTAAGATTATGAACAACACGTTTGGAAAACAATGGAGGTTTTATGGTATTTGAATCTTGTCACAATGACTTAAGATATACTCACATCTATTACACCAAGACTTACAACTACAAAATCTCCCAAGCAAACCCTATAGAACTCAGAATTTGTAACTCCTGAAACTAGGGACACTCATAGTGCTCAAGCCAGAAATGCAATGCTAAATAAATTTGACCTCTAAACCAACTTTGGGCATAAATGTTAAGGGAAAAAGATTTGTTACAATCTTAATACCAAGGCACCAATTGCACGCAAGGGCTCACACTACAAAAAGGAGAATTGGCAACGAAAAAAGAGGGAAATGAACTACTGTGTGGAATCGCAGTGGGTTGGGATAAAAATGTCGTACAGAGGAAGAAAAACATAGTGAATTTCAGTAAAGAAGCAACAAAAATTTTATCCTCTTTGTAGGCTGTAAGTTGTTTGTGCTAGCTTCTAAATGAAATTTCAGAATTCTTTGAAGACTAAAGGATAAGGATAAAACTAAATTTGCACATGTGAGGGAATTTTAACCATCAACATGCAAGAATTTGAACATTGTGTGAATGTGCAACACCCCTTCCTCCCTTTCACAGTGAATTAAATGAACCACCCAATATTTTCAAAGCAGATAATGAAGGTTTGAGTGATAAGGGATAAAAAGGCAGGCCCAAATGATGACCTGGAATGGCCTCGAGTGGGAGTGAAAGTGTTGATCATGATTTATAAATAACATCATGAATGTGCAATGCTTTTCTGAAAGTGCAGTGCATTGGGAAAAGAAAGGATTGTCCTCCTGGTCGTTATTCCCTATTGAGGTCATTAGTTTGTCCTTTTGAAATTACATCCAACCTGATATAAAAGAGCCTCCAAATATGTGTCAAGATCATTTCATGATTTCTTTTTTTGTAGACATTATCTCTAGACTCACGTGACCTACTAATTATGACTTAGAATGGGGCCAACCAACTCACAATAACCAAGGACTTATAAAACATTATGTTTGTACCTTTTTCCAATTGACCAAAGACTTTCCATTATTTGCCTTTGTAAGCAACAACATGATTTTTGACATTGGACTCTTAACAAAATAAAAATCCTTACATGATACCCAATCTAGACCTGGACCTCTTTGAACAATAATAGTGAGGTGATTCATGACTAATATTTACAAATTTGACCTTAGATACATAGCAAGACTAACAAGACAAATATCTCTAGACATAGGACACAAACATAAGCTCCAATTGGGATGGAACCCTCCTTGTGAGGTGCCAAGAACACCGTAGAATAGTAGCCTTATCCATTGGGTGATTTATTGAATCTTAACCAATTAACTTAGACTGACTTGACTGACTATGAATTTTATTACATATGGTAGCATCTCATTAGAAACTTAGGGCCTTCACTTCGGGCTTCAATTTTTAATGGCATCCACCTACACTTGTAGTACTAAAAATACATATGATATGTAAAATGATGTGTTTAAGCCAACTGAACTCAAGTGAAATAGTGTTTTATTAGCCTGCCATTAATAAGCCCTCCAACAAGTAACTCCCCTATTAGGTCTTTCAGCAGATAGGCATTATTTTCATGAAAAGTTGCAATTATACAGGGTACCTTCCTCAATATTCCAATTTTTTGCTGCTTTCCCTTTTCTTTATTCTTGGCATCCCTTCTCAACACAAGGTCATCAATCTTGAAATCATCATCTTTTATCCTTTTATCATGACTCCTCTTAATATTATCGTGAATCAGTTGAGTGTCATTGTGGACCTCCTCCCTAGTTTGTTGCATTTGTATCATTTGATTAATCCTCCTCTGCATATCATATGGTTCCACCTCTCCTTCTTGCAATAATCTCATTACCGAAACTCCTAAGGAAGTAGGGAAAACAACATCAACTCTGTAAACCAATTGGAAAGGTCACATCCCATTTAATTTCTTGGTACTTAGCCTTGATTTCTTGGTACTTACCCTGTTTTCCCATAATGCATTGATGATTTTCTTATGCCAAGTCTTCTTGTTCTCTTAAAACAATGTCTTTATGATGTTGAGTAAGCTCTTGTTAGAGGACTCTTCCAAACCATTGCCTTGTGGGTAATAGGTAATAGAGTGGCCAAGAACTATGTTATATTTATTGCATAGACCAATCATTCTTTTAGACTTAAATGAAGCAGCGTTATCAGTAATAATCTTATGAGGACAACCAAATATCGGGAGAATGTTACCTTCCAACAATTGAATAATAACTAAATTTGTGGCCTACCTGGTCAAAATTGCTTCAATCTACTTAGTGTAATAATAGGTATCCGTTAATATCCATTTGTGCTGAGTTGATGAAACTGGAGAAATCTCCCTGGTGAAGTCTAATCCCCAGCGCTGAAAAGACACTTCCACTGAAATAAGCTTTAGAGGTAAAGGTAAAATTTTCGTCTTCCCTTCAAATATCTGACACTCATGACAGCTAGAGACCGTTTTGTGCACATAAGTAAACAATGTAGTCCATTAAAAACCAACTCTCAAGATTTTATTTGCTATGGTTTTCTAGAAAATATTCCCTCCACAATCACCTTTATCAAACTCCTCCATCACTCTATCTGCCTCATATTCTAACAAACAATTCAACAATATTCCTCCAGCAAAGATTGATCTATAATGCAGAATTTAACATCTTTCAATTTAAGAAACCTTGACTTTGTATTTTTCAAACCAGGTGGATCTTGTAAACGTTGCCAAACATAAATGATATATGTGTACCAGGGAGAAGAAATGAACCTTTTTGATACTTGTTCGACCACTTCTTCATCGTTGTCTTGAGAAACAATGAAATTCATGTCTGATGCATGCAAATTTGATTCAACCATCATTTGAGCTAGTCGCTTACCCTTTATAAGTTTAGTGGGGTTAATTTCAATATCATAATCCAAAATAACTGCTATCCACTTACCTCTCCTTCCTTCTGGGTCAGCTTGAGTGAGAATCTCCTTCACTACAACATTAGGAACAAAATAAATTACATTAGAATGAAATATATAAACCCTTAAATCCTTCATGGGATTTACCAGTGCAAAAGTTCTCCATTATGTTATACTTGAAAGAAAAATCCCTTAATCCCCTACTGAAAAATGCTATAGGTTTCTCACAACCTTCCTAGTTTTTTGGCATCAATACTGTTGCAATAGTGTGCTCTGAAGCGAAGGAGAAAATAATGAAATATTTCATGTAGTTGGGACTAGCCCAAACGAGAGAATGAGTTAATGTTGAATTTACCTCATTAAATGTCTTCTTTTCTTCAGAAGTGCACTTGATCTCATTGTCTTTCCTCAATGTATTGGTGATGGACCTTAAAATTTCAGCAAGATTTGGAATGAACTGCATAAGAAATTTAATACTGCCAATAAAAGTCTGCACTTCCTTTTTATTTCTTGGCGTATCAATCTTCTGAATTGCTTGAATTCTACTTGGGTCAATTCCGATGCCATATTTGGAGATTATGTGTCTAAGTAGCTTGCCTTCTTCCATTCCAAAAAGGGACTTCTTTGGGTTCAAATAAATACCATACTTCCTTCATTTCTGAAAAATAATACTCAAATGTTGCAAATGATCTTCATCAAACTTAGAATACATAGAATGTCATCAAGATAAATAACAATAAGGCTATCTTTCTTATTAGCAAAAGCAATATCCATATCCCTTTGGAAGGTTTCGCCTACATTCATTAGTCCAAAGTAGTCTTCAAATACATAAATGCCCCGCACAGTGTGGTCAAATTTGTCTTAACTCGATCTTCCAGATGTACTAAAATATGATTGTATCAAGAGTAACCATCAAGCAATGAAATCCTACTAGAACCAACTACCCGTTGCAATATGTGATCCATCTCTGGTATGGGGTAATTTTCTTTGAGGGATACCTTATTGAGGTTCTGGAAGTCAACACATAGTCTTATCTCTCCAGTATTTTTCCTTATTGGAAGTAAATTTGACAACCACTTAGAAAACCTCAAAGGGACGATAATATTTTCATAAAAAATATTAAGGGCAACAAAAAGGGGTTAGTCCTTCTTAGTTTATTCTTAAATGGTTTATGTCCTTCCTTGATAGGAATGGTGTGATGGATGATGCTTGTATCATAGGCCTTAAAGTCTTCATAACCCTATGCAAAGACATCATAATATTCCCTCATTAGATCAATGTGTTTTTTCTTCTCTTCTGGAGCTAAAGACTTAGAAAGTTTTACATTTTTTAGTTTTTCTTTAGTCCCTATTACAATCCTCCAACTCAGCCTTAGTAGGTAGTATTTTGGGTTTATGATATACATCATTGAAATCAAGAAATTCCTCTAAAGGAACTAAGCCTCTCAGGATCACATTAGTTTTTAGCTGCAAAACTTCAAGGTCTACCCCATTCTTTGTTGAAGTATTGCAACAATAATATTCCAATTTAATTTGTCCTTGAATTAAATTGTGAATTAAAATCGAATTTAGTCTTAACAGCTATTTGGAAATAATTAATTAATTTATTTTTAAATTAATTAGTTGGAAAATCAAGTTAGAAGTCTTTATGAAGTCATGCAAGAGTTATCCCTTAAATTAAGGCGATAAGATTGAGTTATATTTGAGTTGTAATTAGTTAACTCAGTTTACTGAGTTAAGTCTAATTAAATTAGTTCCAAACTATTTGAGAAAATAATAGAGAGTTAATAGATAGTTGATGCATGCATGCACTCAACTAGTGCTACTCTAGTTAACTCAAGATTCCCTCATCAGAAACTCATGCATGTCTATTCTGAGAAAGACCCAGTTAAGATTAATGTTCAAGGACAATGTACTATCAGTTGCATGTGTTTTCTCATGGAGGAAACTCGTGCATATAGTCAAGGAGTCATCCTTGAGGGTTGTGATGTTTCAGAGGAAGATCATCCACTTGGTAACAGGAAATCATCCACAAGGAACAACGCAAGGAAATAGGAGCTTGGAGGGCAAAGAGGAAGGCTAGAGATAAGACAAGATTGCTTGTGAGCATCTGTGAGGATTGTACTGAGAGATGGCTAGTTGTGAGAGCTAAGGCTTTGTATAATTCCTATGTATTTCCACATGTATGATAATACAATAGTGTGGGCATTTTATCTGAGGATTTCCCCAAAATTGTTTTCATGTGCATTGTGTCATTGATTCTTCTTCTTCTGGTTATATTGTTCAACTCGATCTTTAAGCTTCCGAAAATTGATAGTAGAAGTAGGTTATTGTATTTTGATTTTATTTATATTTCATTATCAGGTTAACATATGATAGATTTTCTACATGGTATCGGAGCTGTGAACAATATATTGAGAAGAGAATTCAAAGTTTGAAGTTCAGGGTTGCAGGTGGAAATCGAATTCATATCATACTTCAAGGTTGACCAATAGAGTTCTATAGCTTGAGACTCGAGTATGCCTTGGAAGTTAGCTCAAATTACATAGCATGGAAAGATAGAATGGAAGCTGTATTAGAAGACAGTGGCTTGAAGGAATTCATTGATCAAGAAATCCCAAAGCCAGCTTCAACTAATGCACAAGAGTTGGCTGGGTGGAAGAAGTGTGTGGTGAAGGTGAGACAGATCATCCTTGAGGGAGTTTGAGACCATATTGTCTCAAGTCTCCATGGGAAGGAAACTCCATTTTCAATGTGGCAGACATTGAAGGACCTCTACTAGAACAATAATTACCAGAAGAAATTGGCGCTCAAGGATAAGCTTCGAAGAATCAAGCTGGAGGGCAATACTATTTCCACATATCTGAACAAGCTCACCACCTGTAAAGATGAGGTTGGTAGTGTGGGAATAACTACTTCCGATGATGATATGGTGAGTCTTGCTCATCTTGGCCTTCCAAAGAGTTGGAATAACTACGAAGAATATGTGAATGGAAGGGAGAAACTGCCGAATTAGGAATGACTGTAGTCAAATCTTATGCAAGAGGAGATAAGGAGGAGCACATGAGATGGTTCTTCATCCAAGAATGATGATGAAGAAAATCTGGCCTTAGCAAGTAAGGCAAGGAAACGGAAAGGGAAGGCTTCCCATTTCAAATTGAATTCTTCTCATGGAGGGAAGAAGGGTGACATGTCTAAAGTAAGATGCTTTAATTGTCACAAGGTGGGACATTATGCAACTAATTTCCCATCGAAGAAGTCTAAGAAGGGATCCTCAGAAGGATCAGAAGGTGAGGCATTAGCCTCTCAATTCAAAATGGACTTTACCCGCATCGCATGCATGGTGTCATCAATGATGGGTTGCGTCTGGTATCTTGACAGTGGAGCTTCATTCCACATGATCAGTGATAAACATTTATTCAGTGCCTTGGAGGAGAAATACCTTAAGATGTGCATAGAGATGGGTGACGATGGAAGGTATAGTGTTTTAGGAGTGGGTACAGTTTCTTTTTAGAGGGAGCATGGAGCTCCTCTCACCTTGATAAATGTAAAGTATGTGCCTAGACTGAAGAAGGACTTGGTATCGATTGCGATGTTGGAGGAAAAAGGGTACGATGTTGTCTTCAGTAAAGGAAAGGCATTCCTAAGACACAAAGCCATGGGTTAGACCAAGAGGATAGGGATTCGGGTGAAGAATCTCTATAAACTAGAGGTAGATGATTGTGCAACATTGAGTATGAAAGCAGAATTGGTGCAAATCCAACACATTGGCGAGTTATGGCAGAGGTGGTTGGGACATTTGCATCATGGGGCTTTGAAGATAATGCAACAAATATCTACAAGACTTCCCAAAGTTAAACTTGATCAAGTTGACACATGCGAAAGTTGTACCTTGGGAAAGTACACCAAGTCTTCCTTTCATGATCAAGACAGTCGAACAGAGGCTATCTTAGAGCGAGTTCATACTGATTCGTGTGGACCATTCTCGACGGCATCAACAATGAAGCAAAGGTATTATGTGATTTTCATTGATGACTATTCTCATAAATGTTGAATTTATTTCATGTAGAAGAAGGACCAAACCTTCACAAAGTTTTGTGAGTTCAAAGCTTTGGTTGAGAAAGAGTCAGGGAAGAATATCAAGGCCTTGAGAAGCAACAACGGTGGTGAATATGTCTCTCAAGAGTTTAAGAACTTCAGTGCAACAGAAGGAATTAGACAAGAGTAGATGGCACCTCATAACCCACAACAAAATGGGGTGGTCGAGAGGAAGAACAGAACTATTGTAGGGGAAGCACAGGCAATGTTGCATGACCAAGGCCTACCATTTCACTTGTAGGTTGAGGCATGCATCACAACGGTCTATTTGCATAGTAGAAGCCCACATCTCATACTTGGGATGAAGCTACCAGAGGAAGCTTTCTTCAGTAAGAGACTAGATGTGGGTCACTTCAGGATCTTTGGCTCATCGGTATATTTCCATTTGACAAAGGATGCATGGAAGAAGATGGAGCCAACAATAGAGTTGGGGATAATTGTGGGGTACGTTGATACACCTCACAACTATCGGGTGTACTTACCTACCAGTCGGAGGACAGTGGTTCGCAGAGATCTCAAGTTTGATGAGCAAAAGGCCATGCGAGTTTCCCTTGAGAGGGAGATCCAACTATAGGTTATGGAGGAACTGTTGGTTCCTAAGGAGGAGGAGCCTCAGAATGATGCATAGCAGCTGCATGCAGAGGTTCCAGGAGTGGAGACATCCACTCAAGCAGATTCTTCTAGAGATCGATGGAAGCGCACAAAAGAAGCTGATAGATTGTTGGAGGATGCGAGAGAGAATGTGGGAGCACCATCTTCTCAGCGTAGATAGAGGAGGTCACCTGAGAGGTACACTGGATACATGACCCTTGCTAGGGAATGTGTTGAGACTGAGCCATATTCCTTTGAGGAAGTAGTGCAATAGCTAATTTGGGTTGATGCTATGGTAGAGGAGTATGACTCCATAGTTCGTAACAGTGTTTGGGATGTGGTTCCAAGATCAGAGAACAATTCATTGTAAGTTCCCATTGGCTTTACAAGGTAAAGCAAGCTATTGATGGTAGTGTGGAGAAGCATAAGGCAAAATTTATTGTCCATGGCCTTTCGCAAGTCAAGAGGATCATGTTGCTGTAGTATATTTTGACAAAGGAGTAAGATGCTAACATTTTGACAAAGGCATTGTCAAAGTGTAAATTCGAGTTCCATAGAGACATGATCGGGGTGGTAGATAATCCCTTTATTGTTGATAGGGAGTGTTGAAATATGGCAACAAGAATATTCCAATTTTGTCCTTGAATTAAATTGTGAATTAAAATCGAATTTAGTCTTAACATCTACTTGGAAATAATTAATTAATTTATTTGTAAATGAATTAGTTGGAGAAATTTAAGTTAGAAGTCTTTTTTAATTCATGCAAGAGTTATCCCTTAAATTAAGGAGATAAGATTAAGTTATATTTGAGTTGTAATTAGTTAACTCTGTTTACTGAGTTAAGTCCAGTTAAATTAGTTCCAAACTGTTTGAGGAACTAATAGAGAGTTAATAGTCAATTGATGCATGCGTGCACTCAACGAGTGCTACTCCAGTTAACTGAATATTCCCTAATCAAAAACTCATGCATGTCTATTTCGATAAAGACCCAATTAAGATTAATGTTCAAGGACAGTGTACTATCAGTTGCATGTGTTTTCTCATGGAGAAAACTGATGCATGCAGTCAAGGATTCATCCTTGCGGATTGTGCAGTTTTGGAGGAAGATCATCCACTTGGTAACAGGAAATCATCCACAAGGAACAACGCAAGAAAATAGGAGCTTGGAGGGCAGAGAGGAAGGCTGGAGAGAGGCCAATATTTCCTGTGAGCATATGTTAGGATTGTACTAAGAGCTGGCTAGCTGTGAGAGCTAAGGCTTTGTATAATTCCTATGTATTTCCACATGTATGATAATACAATAGTGTGGGGTTTTTATCTGAGGATTTACCCAAAAGTATTTTCATGTGTATTGTGCCATTGATTCTTCTTCTTTTGGTTATATTGTTCAACTCAATATTTAAGCTTCTGCAAATTGATAATAGAAGTAGGTTATAGTATTCTGATTTGATTTATATTGCATTATTGGGTTAACCTATCACAAAGTTTCTACATTCTTGTCAAGATTCTCCTTGGTCTGATTTATGTCAATTCCCTCTTTTGCATTACGAAAATTATTTCCATCATCAATATGCAGATTTGAAAATTCTCCTTTTAATTGCAGAAAAATTATCTAGATGTTTGTCATTAACAATGACTTGCTAATATCTGATGTTGTCTCGCACAACTGGCATGTTTTTTACCTCAATATCATACTTCTTGTTTGGATTAATAGGAATCTTAAATGTACTTGCTGAGGTGGCCAATGCATCAGCAATTGCATTATTATTTCTAGGAATCACAAATAAATTGTATTCTAGGAATTGCAAAAAATCTAAAACAACATTCATATATGCCCTCATTGTAGGATTTTTGTTTGAATACTCACCTTTAATTTTATTTATGATCACTTTTGAATATCCATGGTCTGGAATCATTTTGTTTCCCGACCTTTTCAATAGATGTAGCCCCAAAATCAATGCCTCATATTCAACAACATTGTTGGTACATTCGAAAGCAAGTTTGTAAGAATAACTCTTTGATTGGCCTAATTTTGGACTCATAATCAACACACCAGCTCTAGCTCCTTCCTGGTTGACTACCACATCAAAATCCATATCCCACGTACCTTCTTTCATCATAGTCATTTTCTGTTTTAGCCTCGAACAATAAACCTTCTTCCTTTTCTGATTTATTTTCCCTGTTTTGAACTTTTTCTACCAAACATATATCATTGTACAGGATGAATGAATCCATATTTGGATGAATAGAATAAATAGGATAATTTATTGGTTCGTCTTGACTACTTACCATATATTTCATGAGTGTTTCCCTATACAACTTTCTTTGTTGTCTGAACATCGAGATAGTAGCATATGACATGTCCAAATGCTAAGAGCCATTTAATTTTTCACCTCAAGAACTTGATTACAACATACCATATTTCGAAGGGATGTCAGCAACAACCACATCCATAGCCACACTATTGGCTAGAATTTGTGTGAGAGTGACACATAAGTCTTTTATCAAACCAAGACACTTTACCTTGCTGGAGTCGAAAGAAAATAGATCCTTGTATGGTCTGGTTATATCCAAGCCAATATTGTCCATGATGGCTTTAGGCATTAAGTTATGTGAATCACCCAAGTATAACATGGCATTATGCAATATAAAATCATGAATATTAAGGTTGACATAAAATGGTGTCACATTACCTTCCTATGAACCTCCTTCAACCTCTAAACCAAAAAATAATTCCAGGTGATCATCATTTAAATTAGTAGTGCCTAACACTTCTTCGACCTTCAATGCCTTCAAAATTTTATCTTTGTATGCATTTTTCTTCATCAATTCAACTAATGGAACATAAATTTTAATCTGTGATATTTCATTTTCAATACTAAAAGACGATGAACTCTTTTCTACCTCTTTAATAGGTGCATCTTCCTTTTGAGGAATTTCTTTAGGAGGATTAGCCTTTGTCTGACTACTAGAAGATGTATCAACCTAGAATTTTTTTGAGAAATTTATTGGGACTTTCCTATTCCTCAAATTATATTTTTTGTGGATTTCCATAATAGCATTATGATAAACTTTTATGTATCCTTTTGATTCTGCATGCATGTAATCCTTTTCTGATTATAAGAACAACTCTTGTTCCTCCTTTGTCAAGAAAATATTATATGCTTATCCATCAACAAAGAGATTAATATGATCCTATTCTTGTTCTTATGATGCTTCTTGTTCTTCTTATGCATAATTTTGCTAAAAATAAGGTTTGATTTTTTGTTGGTCTGCTAGATTTCTTGGTCCCTCTACTTGACTTGAATATGTTGCCTTCTAAAATTCAGATTTTTTTATTTTAGGACCTCCTTCTGGCTCTCATGCAACAATCCTACCTAACATAGTCATTTTCTCCATCATCTTATCCATAGTTTTCACCAAACTATCCAACTTAATGTTTGATGATGTCAAATTTTCCTCTTTGATAGTTACCCTCTTTTCAATCTTCAACTTGGCTTTATTGGCCGTTGATTTTTCTTCTACATTGACTGCAATATTCTGTGTGTCCTCCATGGTAGTTGAGCTTCTTTCTGTTAACTAGTAGGCCATGTCAGCGTCGAATCCACCTAGATAGCGAAGCAAGGCCAAGCCTAGTGGAGGATTTATTTCTTCTGGGATAGAATTGTAAACATTATTGAATCTATTTGAATAATCTTATACTGACTCTCCCAAAGCTCTCTCCAAACTTTCATATTCTTCTAGAATCTGAAGAGGGTTTCTTATGAACTCCCATCGAGAAAGAAAAAGTTGATGAAACTATTGAAGATTTACAATACTTCCTATTGCCAAGCCTCTGTACCATTTTATTACTTCCATGTTAAGATTTTGGAAAAAACCTCAATTTCACACCATCATCATCTACTTCTTCAAGGTTTGTAAAATCATTCATTTTGTCTATGGTATTTTTTGTTGTAAATGTTCCAGTGCCATCAAATTGAGGTACGCATTGTCCATAATTCTGTGGCATGGAATTAAATGGTGCTTGAAAAACCAATGGATCATAATGAAATGCCATGATTATGGTATGAGAGGTAGATGTAGTCGTTGTTGTGCTTGATGATGAGGGTGGAAGAGGTGGTGAAATTGTGATTTTCTGAGTTGTTCTAAAGGCAGGAGTATAGACAACAAATGTAATAGGAGGAAAATAATGAGAATGAATTAAAGGAATAGTAATTGAGGGAACAAAAGATGTAGTAGAAATTTGTTGAAATGTGGATGATTTTTCAACAACATTGTGCAGCCGATTGACCAAGTCCTCAAGTTTATGAAACTGATGTAAAATGTATTTATTAGAATTTGAAATACCAAGTTTCTATGTTGGGGTATGTGGTATTAACTTAGATTCATCAATGACTATCTTAGAAACAAATTTTTAGATTTGGATCTAAAAATGTTATTCTCAAATGGAAAATCAAAATCAATGTCCTCAACTGTTATAAAGCTTTTAGGAAGGGTGTGAGATCTCAATAAATGACTGTTACTCACTTGACCTTCTTCAAACTTTTCCTTTCTAATTAGCTTCTCAGGATCACTTACAACTTCAGGCAGATTAGTATCTCGATGTGATCTTATATGGATCTTTCTAGAAGCCATATTTCCAAGAAAACTTATCACAACTAGGCTTAAACATAATTTTTAGGTGAAAAATTCAGCCTAATGATTCCTAACTCACTTTCACCCACAGGAACTAGGTTTTATATTTTCAATCAAGGTTTTACCAGGGAATATATAGTTTTCGAATCCCTAGTATGGTTGCCATAATTGTTTTGGGAAAATTTAGTGTTTTTTACAAACGCCTAACCCTCTAGACTTAGTAGCTAGTCTAGAAAAAATAGACAAAGTAATTTGCTACCTTTTCTATAATGAACAGATAAGAGAAGCGAGAAGAGAAACCAACCTGTAGCTTTCATTTTCTCCCTCTCTCCTTTGACTGATTCTGCCGCTCCTTACCGTATTTAATTTTCTTGGAAAGTACCTGCACGCAAGCCGAGATAGAAACCAATCAAAGCATAAAATAAAGATCTGTTAATTAAGCATATCATAAAATCCAGAATACGATATACATATAAGAACATGAATGGAAAAAGATTTGAATTCTTTATTGATAAAAGGAAAGATTACAACCCATGAATGTTCATGCTCGATTTAGTGTCTTCCTTCCAGTTAAATCCCTTCTCTCCTCATTGTTAGGTCCCTATAATACTAGTGATTACCCCATTACTATTGTAGTTGTATCCCTTATTAATATTGTTGTGCCCCTATTGTCCCCATATTGTTATTATTGTGCCCCATAAAATCCCTCTATTGTTATTTTTGTGCCTTTAATAATTATTTGTTAGGTCGGCTGGGTTATATTGTGACTCCTTAGACTCCTATATATAGAAAGGAGGTTTTTTCATTTGAATCATAAAAGAATCATTCATTTATGTAATGTAAAGGAGGTTGCCCCCTCGAAGAGGCTGAATTCTAAGGCGTTGATCTATCTTTTCTATCTTTTTGTGAGCTGGTTTCATAACATTTGGTATTAGAGCTTTAGATTCTAGGGTTTCGCTGCTCCAAATAGGTCATCGTGGCATTTTCACTATAAATTTTTTTGCGATGTTTCAAAAGTGAAAAAAAAACCCATTTGAGATGAAATCGTACTAAACCTTGGGGCCAAATTTCAGAGCTTTTTACGCTATATTTGCGGAGATATGATCTGAGGAATTTGGTCTTTTTGCAAACTCCTTAATTACTTTCAAAATAAGTGACCTAGGGAAAATCATCATAACTTTCTCTTTGAGCGTCAGATTGACATTTCGTAAGAAGGTGTAGAAAGAGGATGGACTATAGTTTCTTGTATATATTTTTCAGATCTAAAGGTCGAAACAGGGACACATGGCACATCGTACAAGTTAGATCTACTGAACTAGTCTATAATCAGGTCACTGTGAGAGATTTGGCATAACTCTTCCTTGGAGAATCCAGTTTCGATTAGAATGGTGGCATTGGAAAGAGGACATAGAGGGCTACTGCAAGTCGCAATTTCAGAACTAGGTGATCCGAAATTATAGAGATACATCAGAGGCAATATCGAGCTCCTACAAAGTGAAAAAAAGTGTGTAGATTTTTTTAAATTTTTGCTTAAGCTTGTTTTGAAAAATTATTTTGAAGGAATTCAAAGGGAATAGTATAGCATTATTATTGGTAACTGATTCCCCAAGGAAATAAAATTCAAACACCTAGTAAGCAACCTAAAATCTCTAGCATGACTCATGAAGAAGAGGAAGAAAAGCTACATGATATATCAAAATTACAAGACCAAGTGCAAAAAATGTCACTCTCACAAAAGGTAACAGAAGCTAAGATAAACGGTGTGGAATCTAAGATAAAGGGCATGGAAGCTAAGATGGATGATTTGAAGATAGATTTGAATAAATATTTGAAGACAGGCATGGCAGATTTGAAGAGATATTTGACAAATTTTCTACAAGAAATACTTACTAATTGTGAAAGGGTTGTAAAGGAAACTCATGATGCGAACAAAAGAAATGTTAATCGTGATTTCATAGACTCTAATGTTGGATCGAAGACCCACCATATTCCAAAAATTGATATGAGGAAGTTTTATGGCAAGGATCCTACAACATGGATATTACAAATGGAGCAATTTTTCGATCTCAATAATGTGCAAAACACACAAAAGGTACGTATTGCAACTTTATATTTGGAACCAAATCAGTTTGTATGGTATCATTGGCTTTTCTCTTGTAAACAATTTATCACTTGGGAAATTTTTACAGAAGAATTGACAACACATTATGAGGATACAAAAAGAAACAATATTTTTAGCCAATTGATAAGTCTCAAACAAAATGGTTCAATAATGGAGCACATTGAGGAGTTCCAAAAATTGAACATAAGGGTAAAAAATATTCCAGAGGAGCATAGGATTGATGTGTTCATAGGGACTTTAAAGTATAATATCTAACATGATGTTCACCTTTGGGAACTTGATTCATTAGAAAAGGCATTCAGGTTAGCAAGAAAATAGGAAAGAAAAATTATGGCAACCAGGAAGCATACCACTCACAACTATAAATATGGAATTGTTGTTTCTCCTAGTCTTCCACAACCTATAAGGTTGACACCACAAAAATTGGAAGAAAAAAGAGAAAAAGGGCTTTGTTACAGTTGTGATAGCAAATATACTAAGGGTCATAAGTGTGCTGAGAAGAGATTATTCTACATAGATTGTGAAGAGGAAGAAGAAAAGGAGCAAGAAAGGTCAAAAGAAGAGGATATACACCAGGAACAAAGCCTATATAAAAAAGAAATGAATCCGACCATATCTTGTAATGCATTGGCTGGAATTACCACTCCTCAAACCATCAAGATAGAAG
>APFE030472913.1:0-48539 GCA_000404065.3 Pinus taeda | reverse complement strand
AGGATAATAAATTATCACCAAAGTATTATGGTCTGTACAAGGTGTTGCAAAATATTGGTACTATGGCATACAAATTGGAGCTTCCTGCAACTTCTCGAGTGCACCCAGTTTTCCATGTTTCGTGTTTAAAGAAGGTTATAGATGACAATCTCCCAGTTCAAACAATATTGCTAGAACTTGACGAGGAAAGAAAAATTATATTGGAACTGGAAGTAGTCACAAAAACAAGAACTCGACATAAATTGATCAATTTCAGAGTATCTCATCAAGTGGAAGAACTTATCCGCTAAAGATTCCACATGGGAGGATGAGAATTTTATACAGAAGCATCCAAAACTACTCAAGCGTTGAGGACAACTTTTGTTTGAAGGAGAGGGGCATGTTAGGTCCCTATAATACTAGTGATTACCCCATTACTATTGTAGTTGTATCCCTTATTAATATTTTTGTGCCCCTATTGTCCCCATATTGTTATTATTTTGCCCCATAGAATCCCTCTATTGTTATTTTTGTGCCTTTATATTATTATTGTTAGGTCGGCTGGGTTACATTGTGACTCCTTCGACTCCTATATATAGAAAGGAGGTTTTGTCATTTGAATCATAAAAGAATAATTCATTTGTGTAATGTAAAGGAGCTTGCCCCATCAAAGAGGCTGAATTCTAAGGCGTTGATCTATCTTTTCTATCTTTTTGTGAGCTGGTTTCATAACACTCATGAATTAACAATTTGACATCCTTACAATACTCTCACTAATGTCATTCAAACATCATCTCCTTAGCTCAAGAAATTCCAACGTCTACCAGCCTTTGAATGCTTGATCAATTTATAGGTGAGTGGAGGCGGTTAAGCCATTAGTGGCCCTCATGAATGCTTTTCCAAATTTGGGAGGTGGTTCCATGGAGGAAGGGATAATGGATTGAGGTTCATTAATCCTCTTCCTCATCCAAATGCGAGATCAACCAACTTGGAAACTTCCAGAAGTGTCCATTAGATGAGGAATCCAATGGATTCATTTAAAAAATTAGTTGAAACTCGCTCAACGCAGGTGAAACAAAGGCTAAGTGCGCTGCAATGCACCCAGTCAGTGCAGTTCTTGCATTGCAATGCAGCCTGATAGAAGGATACCTACGTTGACCTCCTTAGGGGAACTTTTTGGATGAATGGTGTCATGGAAAATATTGGGAGGCAAGCATGATGTAGGTCGACCTCATTAGGGAATGAAACAATTGAATTATGGCTAGATAAACCCTAATAGTATTGATCCAGAAATCGGGGTTGATGTGCCCAAATTGACCTGTAACAGTTGCCCCCCAAAGCATGAAGTTGAAAATAAACATTTTGAGTGAAATTCTTTACCATTTGGAGAGAAGGTTTCGAAGTGGAAGGTGACCTGCATGAGTTACAATACGAATATCATGATAATTTGATTTTTTCTCATGAACTAGCTAAGAGAAGGCATACTCATGCTCAGCTTATAAGCTTTCATTACATGTACAAATATAGTTGTCTATAGATATAGACCCATGAATGTAAGGCCATTTGTACATTTGATATAGTACTCCTGAAAAAATATCATAGCCCGGATGGATGAAACTAGATTTGGGGTCTTCAATCTCATTCAATCTTCTCTCAATGTACAAGTCTAGCCATGTGAATAGATGATCTAAAGTCAAACATGGAGAGAAATAATTTGATTACCAGCCAATGATGTGAGCCATTAACAGACGCGAGAGGAATCACCGATAATGATAATGACCCTCAAGGTACTACATTACATTTTGCATGGTGTGAATAAATTATTTGATGTTGAACACCATACGAAGTCTTTCGGTCAAAGGCTAGTGATGTCAACCTATCACCGGAAGCAAGAAACCTGCCATTAATGTATGCAAGCCTCAAGGTACTGAAGGGGTGTTTCTAATTCAACTTCTTGGATGATGTGCTGATGTGGACAAGAAGCGACTCGTCGCAGGAGGGCCTTGATGTATCCCACATCAACGACACGAAACAAGATAAATGATTTTGGAGATGAAATATCGACTAACAACACAAGGTTCAGGAATGGCGGGCATGAAAATGAAGTTTTACTGTATGGTAAAGGATGAAGTTTTAAGCTGAATGACTTCTCTTGAACATATTGGTGACACTAAAGTGAATTGGTAGCTTTGACCCAAAACAAAGTAATGGATGGTATGATAGACCAATGGTGTGATAACCATCAAGATGAATGACCCAACCCACATAGTAACAATGATGAGGTGAAAGTGTCATGTTCAAGAGCGACCTACTACCATAAAGTTTTCTCGGCTTTTTCCCATTTTCCTGAGTCATTTCTAACCAGTACCTCTTTATTGTTGAATTGAGGCCTTTGTGATTCATATTAAGTTTATGAGAGGTTTTTTAGCGTAAATCACAAGATATTTCATTTGTCGACGCGTTTCGAACCAACTAGTGTGGTTCATCATCATGACAAGTTGAATGAGCAGATCAAGCTTTGCATGTTAAATAGATAGAACAGAAACTCCAACGACTGTATTCCTTGACCAGGTAACGGCTATATTGACAACGGCTAGATTAGACCAGTTAGTTAGGACAAGATTAGGGGTATGACTATTATTTAATTAAAAAAGTAACTTAGTTAAATTCTTGTTTAAACAAAAGTAAAAGGACCCTTTTTATCCACTTATAATCATAAATATATATTAAAAAAATTATAACCTAAATTAATTTGGTTTGTTTAGTTAAGTTTATAAAATTATTAAATATATATTAAAATACATAAATATCTAGATATTATTTTATTCAAATATAAGGTCAATGGGACTATTCCATTACTAATATATAAATAAATTATTAATAATAAATATTAAAATAAATTAATTAGTAGTTTGTCCAAGTTATTTAAATCTAAATATTAGAATAGGTTCAGTTATAAAAGTTATAAATGTTTAAGGTCGTAATTATATAATTTAATTAAAATTGTAGTTTAAGGGAAGTTTTACTTTTATAATTTCTAAAAAAATATATTAAGATAATTAATTAAAAATAAAATAATTCTAATTCAAATAGTAATGAAAAGTTTAAATATATAAATAATAGAGTAATATAAGGGTTAGAAAGAAATTTTAATATTTACAATTAATGGTTTATTTAAGGTATAAAATTATCAAAGATTAATTCCAAGCTTATTTTCTTTAAGTTATTAGCATAAATAAGTGCTACTACAATACCTCAAACTAGATGAACCTCAAGGAACAAAGGCCCCACGAAACAGGAAACTAGGGGAAAAAATCTAAAAAGACAACAAGAGGAAACAAAACAAAGGGAAGGGAAGGCAGGAAGACCACGACTAGGAGGAGAGGGCTAGAACCGAGCAACTACTGACCCTCCAGCCATCCTCTCTATTGAGATTGTTCGGCCTTTTTTCAATCTCAAGTGCTTCCCTAAATTTTTGGTGATGGAATTGGGACACTCTAGCAATCACACTAGCCTCCTCGATGCAGAGGAGGATAACATGTGCTTGTTTTATAATTCCACCCTTTGGGTGAATCCATCATTATTTGATGTTTTAACGAGTCTAGCGAAGGTAAAACTTGGTCTTTTCTAGATGGACAAGTTTGTCAATATTTAATGTTTTTTAATGAGTTTAATGACAAAGATAACTCGGTCATTTTCATGTTTAGAGAGTTTGAAAAAGGATGAAAAGGAAACTCCAAAAGTTATTTTTCATAAAATAATATCTCAAGCCTGAAAAAGCGTAAAATAATACAAGAGAGATATCATTTCCAATCCGTTAACAAGCTAGAAAGGACAAGCGCTCAACAATCTTTTCATGTTTAAAGAGTCTGAAAAGAGCTTAAAGAGAACTCTATTTTGAGTAATGAGTGGTGTCTAGAGTAGCAACTTCTCAAAACATGTTGATTTATGTGAAGAGGCTGGCTAATAAGACCACTCATTGCAATTGTTCCTCAAAAAGGGTAAAACAACCAAGTGAAAGCGTATGGTCGACCAAAGAGATGGTGGTGATGGAATAAAACAACCAAAGCTCATCTGATAGAAAAGGCTGATAGAATGGCAATCACAAGGGTTAAAAATGGAAATGGGTTCATTTTTAGACAAGATTGAACCATAGGGAACTATGCCTAGATTCAGTTTCATGTTTACACAAGCTTGAAACGAAAAACTATGCTTGGATTCAGTTTCATTTTTACACAAGCTTGAAATGAATAACTATGCTTGGATTGGTTTACATGCCCCCAGCATGATGAAAGGGAGGGTCTCCTGTAACCAGATGGAAATCATTACGGTGAAGCAAGATGGTTATCCAACACCTTTTTGGCTTCGTCCAGATAAGGAAAAAGGTGAATGCGATGATTCCCTTCACATAACCTACAGGGAATCTTAACTTTCCCATTAGGTGCATGCCCCCCAAGCTTCATTATATTCACCTAAATAGACTACTCATGGCTATGAGGTCGTTGGAATGAAGGTTCTTTTACGAGATCAAGTGAAAGACTCAACTGGGATTTTACGAGATCTAATCAAAGACTCGACTTAGAACTTGGGACCTTGTTATATTTTTTAAATGAGCTTGACACAAGACAAGGAACTCTGCTCAAATTCTGTGTTTCATTTTTTAACGAGGTTGACACAAGACAAGGAACTCTCCTCATAGACCCTTGTTTCATTTTTTAACGAGGTTGACACAAGACAACGAACTATCCTCATATTCCTTGTTTCATTTTTTAACGAGGTTGACACAAGACAACGAAATATCCTCGAAGGGGCTGTTTCGTTTTTTAACGAGGTTGATAAGACCAAGAACTATCCTCATAAACCTTTATTTCATTTTTTAACGAGGTTGACACAAGACAAGGAACTATCCTCATAGACCCTTGTTTCATTTTTTAACGAGGTTGACACAAGACAACGAACTATCCTCATATTCCTTGTTTCATTTTTTAAAGAGGTTGACACAAGACAACGAAATATCCTCGGAGGGGCTGTTTCGTTTTTTAACGAGGTTGATAAGACCAAGAACTATCCTCATAAACCTTTATTTCATTTTTTAACGAGGTTGACACAAGACAACGAACTATCCTCAGACCCTTGTTTCATTTTTTAACAAGGTTGACACAAGACAACAAACTATCTTTAGACACTTGTTTCATTTTTTAATGAGGTTGACACAAGACAACAAACTATCGTCAGACCCTTCGATCACAACTCATAAGTGCACATGAAGGAGAGATCTGGTTCCAATGTCCCCAGTACATGATGTACAACATCACTAAATTTATCGTCAGTTGATGTAGGTATGGAACAGGTTGCCACATAATTAACCTATGGCGGGGATGATACCATTGGTATAAATGGACCATTTAAGGAAGATGGTTGACTGGAAGCCATATTTGGACCGGGAAATGAAAATTGGTCAATGGTGACAATTCTGCCTTCATGTGGAAAACACATCACTCGAAAGAGTGTTGAAACAATAGCTCACATGCCATAAACATAGTCACACCCAAGAAGTAAATTGTAATCTAAAGGGCCTGGGACTACCATCACATTCAGATAAATGGTTTTTCCTCCCAAAGCAATAGGTAACTGAGGGAGGATCTTTAATGGTTGATTGGTTCCTCTGTTAAAAACCAACAGATTCTGGGTAACTGGCACAAGTGGCAACGAACCGAGTGCTTTCCAAGTAGTTGAGGAAAGGATGCTCACGGATGCACCTTCATCTATAATAATGCCTGATACAATCATATTACAAACTTGTATTATGATGTGGAAGGGCAAATAAGAAGGAAGACACAATCCTGCTAGTTAATTCCAATCAAAGGAAGTGACTAGACTACTTGGAGGGGGTATCGTAAGAACGGGAGAATTAACCCCTCGAGTTACAAGAGCGGGACGATTTTCCTCTTGTCTCGATGTAACAGGAGGAATTCCCCCAGCCTCATTAGAATCTAAAGAAACAAAAAGAATTTGAGTGGTATCATTTTAACTCTCTTCGAAAAAGGTACGATTTAGTGAAGGTGAAATCGAGTCAACTGTTGCCTCAACCTGTTGATTTGGGTCAGGTCAGTTCGTCAACTAGTGAAGGATTTAAGGAGATTTTCTTATAACCAGATGGAAGTCACTGCGGTGAAGCAGGATGGTTATCCAACACTTTCTTGGCTTCATCTAGATAGGGACAAAGGTGAATGGCTGATTCCCTTCACATAACCTACAAGGAAACTTGACTTTTCCCTTCTCTCCATGATTTTTACTATCACTAGTTGATGGTGTGTCACCAGCATGATCTCGAGAAGTTGATGACACAAGATTATGTGAATGGGAAGACCATTCTTCTAAGATCTAAGGAATATTAGGACAATTTCGAAGAATATGCCCTCCCGCACAAAGTTTGCATGGATGTCGAACTTTGTGAGGCTTGATGGGCGGTTTCTCATCAGATGTTGCATTCAAAGCAATGGTTTCTTGGTTGCCCCTCTGCTTAATTTGCTTCTTCTTCTTCTTCTTCTTCTTCCCTTTCTTCTTCTTCTTAGCCACTTGGTTACTAGTACCAATACTTTCACCAGGTGAAGAGGAAGAAGGGGAGGAAGAAACAACCAAGGAAGAAGGCAAAGGGTCAACTTTAGGATCAACTGGAGGTTGATTTTGTCTAGTTGGAGGAGTACTCAATTGTAGAGAAATTGCGACATTTTGAACCAAGGAGGTTGAAAACAATCATACTGGCAAGCCAATGGTAAATCCCGGAAGGGACAATGTAGCCATAAATGGAGCACCAATATTTCCAAATGGAGGTAAAGGACTAGGATTCCCATCAAAAGGAATTCCTTGATTGGTGGACTCCAGATTTGTTGCCATATGTTTCAACCTAAGATCAACTAAGGAGTGAGCGTGGAGGATGTTATCCATGGTCAATTAATTTTTACGCCACTAGAACACAACTTTGCTTTTTCATTTTTAAAGAGTCAAGAAAAAACAAAAGATGACTCTAGTCACCTTCAATGTTTAATGAGCCGGAAAGGACAAGTGCTTAGATGATCCTTTTACTTTTAAAGAGTCGAAAAGGAACGAAAGTGACTGCTTTGGAGATTCTTGACAAGAGGTTTTACGAGACAAATCCCAAAATTGCAATATACACCTTGGCGATAAATGAAAGAGAAATGACCAAGGACTTTACGTACGACCGTCAATCTTCCCGAATGCTATGTTCAATGAATTGCAATTGGTAAGGCGGGAGACTCGGATTCCTAGGGATAAATGATTTCAACTATTGGGGTCTCCTACCATATACTCGACTGTATAGGGAGCACAAGTCCATACTAGCACTTATCGAATCAGAGAGGAGGAATCACCCAACCTCAGTGAAAACGATAACCACTAGGTTTAAAGATGTCAGAACACATCTCTAGCCTAGACCTCTAGATGTTTTCGTTAAGTTCCAATGCATTATTAGATTAATTGATGTAAATTCTAGGTTGATATTGCTTAAATTTACCTTTGAAGGTTCACCATGAGATGTTTTTTTGAAATTCATAAGAATGCAACTAGAATGAGAAGCACTCTTTCCATTTAATTTTAGCAATGAAAATCCTAGCTATGAGGGATAGAGCATACAAGTACTTTTTGAACAAGCAACAAAGAGCACAAACTAATGCAATTCCCTAAACTATTCCTTTCAAGCATTCACAAACTACAAAATGCAAATTGCATGTATTTCTTTTCAGTTTCTCTTAATGCGAATGATGCAATAAGAAAAGCTAATGCACAAACAATTCAGAACTCTTTTCATAAAAAATGACGATTTGTGACAATTTCTTTTAAAGCAAAAGGAAGACTATACAACACTTTTGATTTTAAAGAAATGAAGATTTTCGACACTTTAAATGAAAATACAAATCAAATGCACACATCAATCAATCGATCTTTCATGAATGAAGACTTTATGACAATTCAACTTTCGAAGGAAAAGACGATTTTATGACACTTTCTTTTGACAAAGATCAATCAACTATATTCTAACTTTGACCATAGACTGACAATGAAAAAGAAAACATTAAAGAAACATTAATCAATCCAATCAAAGTAGGGCTAGATTAAGGAGATGAAAAACTATTTTCAGAGATAAGACATCATTTACGTTCAACAAGCAATTCAAACTAATGAAAATTGACAAAATTTTTCAGTTCCTAGATGGGAAAACTGACCCTAAAGGAATTAGCGTAGGCAATAGTTAGAGACAGTCCGTTGAATCGCAGTGGCTCGATGAATCGCACTAGCTCGATGCAGAAAGTGCACTACAGCACACTGTCAGTCACAGAAGTGCGCTGATTATAGCAAGCCATTCTGAAGGCGATTTGATTCAATTTTCAATGAATTTAGACTTGGATTCAATAAATGACAGGAAGTACAGTATGGCAAAATTCTTTAAGAAGACAGATAAGCTACCAAAAGGGTTAATCATTTCCCTAGTATGGTTGCCAATTTGTTTTGGGAAAATTTAGTGTTTTTTACAAACGCCTAACTGAAGAGAAACCAACCTGTAGCTTTCACTTGCTCCCTCTCTCCTTTGACCGATTCTATCGCTCCTTTCCATACTTAATTGGCTTGGAAAGTACCTACACACAAGCCGAGACAGAAACCAATCAAAGCATACAATAAAGATATGTTAATTAAACATATCATAGAATCCAGAATACAATATACATATAAGAATGTGAATGGAAAAAGCTTTGAATTCTTTATTGATAAAGGGAAAGATTACAACCCATGAATGTTCATGCTCGATTCAATGTCTTCCTTCCAGTTCAATCCCTTCTCTCCTCATGAAGCGACAATTTGACATCATTACAATACTCTCACTAATCTCATTCAAACAACATCTCCTTAGCTCAAGAAATTCCAACCTCGACCAGCATTTGAATACTTGATCAATTTATAGCTGAATGGAGGAGGTTAAGCCATTAATGGCCCTCATGAATGCTCTGCCAAATTTGGGAGGTGGTTCCATGGAGGAAGAGATAATGGATTGAGGTTCATTAATCCTCTTCCTCATCCAAATGCGAGCTCAACCAACTTGGAAATTTCCAGAAGTATCCATTGTATGAGGAATCCAATGGATTCATTTAAAAAATTAGTTGAAACTCGCTCAGCGTAGGTGAAACAAAGGCTAAGTGTGCTGTAGCACACCCAGTCAGTGTAGTTCCTACCTTGCAATGCAACCTGATAGAAGGCTACCTACGCTGATCTCCTTAGGGGCACTTTTTTTATGATTGGTGTCATGGAAACTCTTGGGAGGCAAGCATGATGTAGGTTGAACTCATTAGGGAATGAAACAACTGAATTAGGGCTGGATAAACCCTAATAATATTGATCCAAAAGTCAGGGTTGATGTGCCGAAATTGACCTGTAATAATAATATTAGTAGTCTATGATTTTACTAGGCTGAAAATGGAATTCTAGAGGTAATCATGAACCTCTTTAGGTCATAATCTAGCCCCTCTAGCATGGAGATGGCTCTCTCACTTAGGTTCCTCAGAAAATATGATATTAGGATGTGTAATAAGATCAACAAAGTTTGACTTTTTAAAGGTCTATTGATGAGAAAAGAGACAAATCCATTGGGCATGGAATCATGTCAAATCAATTTCTGTTTAGTGAGATGATGGAAAAGAGAGGATTTCTCCACAAGGGAAAGGTAGGCATATTTGGTGGTGGGATTTAGGTCAAAATTTTGTAGGAGGTGAATGTAGAAAAGGTGAAAGACAACACATTAGAGGATCAAACCATGTATTAATCCTAAAATTTTGCTTTAATCTTAAAACATTGATAACTTGGAAAACTAAGACAGAGCACCATTAAAGATGAATTTTGAATTAAACATTTGGTTTTCCAAAAAAGAAGATGCACATTAAAGGGATTCAAACACAAATATAACTTACAATATCAAAGGAAAACAAAACCACGAAAATGTTGACTCAAGAATCCCTGCAAATCACCTTCTATTTCATTCATTCACTAGCAAAGTTTTCAAAAATACAATGTACAAAGCTCTTTTTCTCTAATCTCACCAACATAACCACTTTCAATGATTTTGATATCTTCATACATCGTGAAAGATTCGATCTCCTACCTAGGTGGTCAAAATCATTGACCAAAATTAACATTTAACTAGATACACCTAAAAACAAGTGCATATACTAAAAAATAGGAGTAGCTTTCCTTACAACCAATCCAAGCCTAAAAAATCAGTAACTTGGAATATTGACCAATAAACATTAAACACAACTCCTAAGATAATTTTTGACCTATTCACATGATCTAAACCACTTCTAGAAGTCAAAAAATCGAAATTTGTATTGAGAAGTGATGACTATTCAGACTCGCAGTGCATTAGGTAGTTTCACAGCAAAATGAAGTAGTTTCCATGCTCTATATGGTTGTTGCCCCTATCTATCAAAATTAAGAAAATGGGTATGCTTCAAATACACTATGATGGATCTGCACTTCTCAAGTAAGATTTAAAATGGATTCAGACCTCCCTTTTACCTATTCCTCACTTTCGCGGCAACATTGTTTGCTTTTGCATTGCCCCCAAAAAAGGAACATATTTGAATCCTTTCTCAAGGAAAGGTTTTGTAAATATTTGAGTGGATGTTTGATCCTTCATATAACTCCCTCATGACAAAATAATTTCACTATCCCATCAAAATCAAAATTTATATAAAACACGCAGCAAGCCTCTTACCGTGTTTTCACAAATTTCATCAAAATTGACCTTTTCTATTCTTTTGAGCCAAAAACAAAGTTTCAGAGCTGATTTGAGCTTTCCAGGTAGAGACTCACCTTTGTGCAAGCCTCTGCATGTATGTACAACTTACCTCTCTTCCTAGTCCTTCCATCTTCATTGACTTCAATGAGCTTTTTCTTCACCAACCTAGGTCTTCTTTTAACACCAAATTTTGCACATACAAATATTTCTCTTGCCTATGCAGATGCAAGATCCACTTCAATTTATATTTAGCCTTGTCAAGGAATATTTCAACAGCCTGTACCTATCTAAAAAAAGTCAAATTATCCCTATGATCCTTCTCTGCGAGTTTATCTACTTGGTGTTGTATTCCATCAGGTTGTTTCAGTAGCTTATCGAATTCCTTTTGCTCATTAAAAAGCATAGGCTGAATAGTCTCCTTTACCTGCATATGAACCTTGGAAATATACCTAATTCTAGGTCTCCTTGAATGCTTTACTGGCTTCTTCAGCTCTTCAACATTAATGACCATTTTACCTTTTCCTTTGGGAACATGTGCCAATTTTTCCTTTAATGGCTCTTCTTCTCTAGGCTGAATAGTTTCTTGTGACACTTTATGCCTAAGCTCCCTATTCTCTTGGTGCAAGTATGCTATTGTCACATGGGCCTTTTCCATCTAATCTTATAACTCTCCAATTTTGTGGTCCCTTTCATCATTTTCCACTTCCTTTTGTGTGCTCTCTAATTTCGTAACTTGAATGGGTGAAGATGGAGGACGCACAAGTAATATCTTGGTTGTAGCTCTTTTTCTTGGCACCCTTACCACCTTCTCTACCTTAGGGAAGAAATGTTGCTTCTTCGCACTTTTCTTATCAACCAATTTGATTTTAGTAAAAGGTTTCTTGATTGAGATTGTTGTTGCAGGTGAAGCTTCTTTAATCACAACTTAAGTAGTGCCTTTCTTAGTATTTTAACTGTTTGAATATTTTGTTGCACATCCTAAAAAAACCAAGAACTCCTGCCATGATTTCTCCTTATTCTCAAACTCCTCCATTACCAGTAATTTAGTTAATGAAAAATGAAACAAACTGGCCTCAACTTCACTTCATTTTGTTTGAACTTGGTCAACCATCTTACATAGACTCCTAAATAGATAATCGGGAAGATTCAAAGATTTCTTACCAGTAAAATAAATTAAGAGCCTAATGTGATAGTGATACACCTTATTGGATCTCCCCTCACATGTGAAGTACCTTTGAATTACCTCCAATGGTTTGTTATGATGATCTTGTAAATAACTCCTTGGAACAGATGAACCGTACTCTTTCGGGTTTTTTGTCTTGAGAAAGTCATTGAAATTAACCAAATGAAAATCCATTCCTTTGAACCATTAATATCCACTCAAAGGTATCTTAGTGGCCTCATCTATTGATTGAGTTGAGACTGGAAAAGTTAGACTTCCCACCTTTGCTTGCACACCATCAAAACCCCTAGCAAATTCCTTTGTCAACTGCAAATGATATCCATGAATTTTGTCACATAATCGCATACACCCTACTTGTTCAAAAACCATTATGTTGGCTAGATCTACATTGATGGTTGTGATGTCCCGTGGCTCAAAATGCACAATGGCTCCCGCTTTGTGTTTTTTGTCTTTTGGAATTGATATAGTTTCACTTTTGTAGCAATGAATAGTTTAAGGTTATGAACAATTCATTTGGAAAACAATAGAGGTGTTATGGTATTTGAGTCTTGTCACAATGACTTAAGATATACTCACAACAATTACACCAAGAGTTACAACTACAAACGTTCCTAGGAAAACCCTATAGAATTCAGAAATTTGTAATTGTTGGTAAGAAAATAAACTAGGGATAGTTGCAATGTAGAAGCCAGAAATGTAGTGCTAAGGAAATTTGACCTCTAAAACACCTTTAGGCATAAATTTTAAGTGAAAAATATTTGTTAAATTCTTAAGACCAAGGCACCAATTGCATGCAAGGGTGCACACAATGAAAAGGAAAATTGGCAACGAGAAAAGAGGGAAATGACCCACTGTGTGAAAGCGTAGTGAGTTGGGATAAAAATGCAGTGAATTTTAGAAAAGTTGTGACGATAATTTTATCCTTTTTGCAAGCTCTAAATGGTTTGTGCTAGCTTCTGAATGAAATTTCAAAGTTCTTTCAAGATTGAAGGATAAGGATAAAACTAAATTTTCTCCTGTGAGGGAATTTCGATTGTCGACAAGCAAGAATTTGAACACTATGTGAACTTGCAATGCCCTGCCTCCCTTTAACATTGAATAAAACAAACAAATCAAGCTTTCTGATGCAAATAATGAAGGGCTAAGTGGTAAGGGATAAAAAAACAGGTTCAAATGATCACCTGGAATGGCCTAGAGCGGGAGTGACAGTTTTGATCATGATTTAGAAAGAACATCATGAATTCACAATGATTTTATGAAAATGCAACGCATTGGGAAAAGAAAGGGATGTCCTCCTAATCTTTATTCCCTGTTGAGGTCATCAATTTGTCCTTTTGAAATGACATACAAACCAATAGGAAAGGGCCTCCAAATCTATGTCAAGGTCATTTCATGATTTCTTTTGATGTATACATTATCTCTAGACTTAGGTCACCTACTAACGATGTCTTAGAACGGTACCGACCAACTCACAATAAACAAGGAATTATAAAAGATGAATTTTGTACCTTTTTCCAAGTGGCCAAAGACATTCCATGATTTCCCTTTGTAAGGAAAAACATTATTTTTGACATTGGACTCTTAACAATATTAAGCTTTACATGATACCGAATCTAGACCTGGACCTCTTTGAACAATAATAGTCAAGTGATTGATGACTAATATTTACAACTTTGACCTTAGATACATAGCAAGACTAACAAGACTAAGATCCCTAGGCATAAGACACTAACAGGTTGGCATCCTTTATTAATTCGTGGTCAATGAGGGGGGGTATTGTAGTCAAGCATGCAGGCCTCCCCATTTGGTATGGTTGTTATGTATCAATGTTGGCAGAGGTTTAAAATGGTTGGTGATGGTTTAAATTTGGTTGGAGTTAATTAGTAATTGTGGAGGTGCAAGATTTGATGGGATCTACCCCCCACATTTTCAACAATATAATAATCATTCAAATGTTTTGTTCCAATAGATATGGACCTTATATACATTGGCCAAATTTGGGTTCCATGTGGCACCATTGGATTGGGCCATGTGTCATCTCTATATTTGTCCACTTCATGCTACAAAGCCACATGTTCATTGTATCACCTACTAATTGTGCATGCTGACTGGGCACCACTTTTCCTCTTATGGTATTTCCATGTGGCACTGTTCTTGCCACATGGCACTATTAGTGGCCCTGTTTTCATTATTTTTTCAAAACTTCAGATGGCCATGTATTCCTTGTATGAAGGCCATTTGAGGTTTCATTCGTAATGTTTGAAATATCTCAATGAACTCTACAACTTGGTGCTATTTTTACTAAGGTTTGGGGAATTTGAAATTTGAGCCTTTTTCGATCATCCTAGATCACCATTAGTGTTCCACCAACCATCACAAATCTTCACCCAGGTTGATTTGTCTCACAGAATGACTCATCTCACTTTGTTCCAAGTTGACTTGTCTCATGGCACAATTAATCTAGCTTCATTCCAAGCCAACCCATCTCTTGACATGACTTGTCTTACTTTATTCGACATGACTCTTCCCTCATGATTGTTCCAAATGTCTACTCGTTCCATTGGTTGGGCATGTGCACTTGTCACCACACCACTTATCTAGCCCATTATACCCTATGAACCCACACATTATGTCCACCTCATATCCTCTTTGTTGTGTGTGTTCCTTAACATGCCCCAACTATTGAAAGAATTTGTCATTGATGTCAAAGTTTTTCCAAGAAAAAGATAAATTGATACCCTTGCATTGATAGTTATATAAATACTATGTTTTGATTTGGTTTATGATGTTATAGAGTATTGTGATACCTTGTTCTTGCGCAAATTGAGCTCACTCTAAATAGATGAGGGTGATATTTTATTTCAAGTTGCATGTCTTTATTTATTTTTCATTTTTTTTTCATGAACAATATTTTCCTTTTGCAAGTTATATTAGTTTTCTTTTATCAATTCTTTCCAACAACAAAGATAAATGATTCATGGAAAGAATAAGTTCCTAAATAATGCCCAAAGATAACTTGGTGATTGAAGGGTCCTAGTAGCATGATCACAAGTACATATCCATTGATTGATTAAACATGTTTCATTTATGCATTTGATATTATAAGTAGGATAAGAATTAAACATTCTAAATAGATCATACTAAGATTCATTTGACTATGCAAGTAGAATGTTTCCATTTCATAAGTTTATGAACTTCTTGATTGATAGTAAAATGTAACAAGATCTAGACATATAAATTAATGAACATATATGATGATAGTAATAGCTAGAAGGAAGTCCTTACACTCTACTATATTTGTGGATGGATAAGAGTGTGTTGAGTTTGAATCTAAGTATGGTACATTTTTTAAGAGTGAGTTTAAGTGTTATGTATATGCACTAAAAAAGTATAGAGTTCATTATTAACTCAACATTAGCATGTGCCTAGGAATGAGTAGAAACTCACTTATTTGGTTGATTGCATAATTGTTTTTCCATAGCCATACATCCCAAATTTGTAATTGGGAAGTACTAGTCATGAATCGAGTTAAAAATCAAAGTATATAAACGTTGATTACAAATAGATTTAGAACAAAGTCTCTAATCACTCAACTTGACTCATAGCACCTGCATTAATGAGATATTAAAAAGTCCCTTAATCTTAGTAGATATTGATAAAAAAACTCCCAATGTTTTTTTGTTGAACACCTCCCCAATACATATTTATAATAAAAATAGCCCCTCTTTTTACTAGATAACCCTATTTTTACTAAATACCGCATTTTATACCCCTCACTACCGAGAATTCCCTTCCACTGCATGCCACCCCATCCCATGATGACTATAATATATTGACTATATTTTCCACAATTTAAAAACCCCTTTTATGAATTAACTTGGTAAGATATTGGTCAATAAGGTGAAGCCCCCTTGAGAATTTAGAGTGTTGTAATGTGTATATCTGAACATTGTTTGCTTTGACCATTTACCATGGATATCTATATTTCCTTACTCAAGTATAGAGAATAATGCCATTTTCTTACTACCTATTGATAAATATTATAAAAGAAGTTAAAATTGCATATTATACTCAAATCAATATTCATTTCGATAGTGAATTCAAATTACATAAACATTGGATTTTAATCTTTTGCAAGTGATCCACGTTGACGAAATAGATAGGTCATATGCCCATTGTTTATGGATGATGAATGGCTTTATTTCCAATGGTTTTGTAGAATGACATAATTATGCATTGGGCAGTGATGGAAAAAGACATGATGACATATATCTATGTAAGTCATTTTCCAATAAACTTGTTAGGTAAGGGTTCCAAAAGGTTGATGATTGAGAAGAAAATTTAAAGGAGGAAGAGAGTTTTACTTTTTGGGTTTCCACCACGAATTGAATTTGGGGGGATATATCAGTTAGGTGATCAAAAAATGAATTAAGGGAAGATTGGAAATTAGGTTAGATGACATTGTTGTCATCAATATTTTGAGATCAACATTTCAGTTTGAGATGGAAATTGTTTAGGGCTAAAGCCTTAAAATGTTCCATAAAAATGTTTGTCACTATTGAGGATAAGGATGAAATCATAGTTGTGCCTTTTGTTTGTTTAAATTATTTCATTTAAGGAAGGAGAAAGTATATAGTAGGCATATTTCAATGAGTTCTAGGGTGTAATGGTCAACTAACTTAAAAGTGAGGTTAAGTGCTTCTAGAAGAAGGATTTTGGTGAATAAAGAAATTTCATCAAAGCTTGTAGTGATGTCTTGCTCATATAAATGTAGTTTTTGAATATTATTGATAAAGTTGGAGGAATCTTTAATAAATGAGGGTGTTTGAACTATAAAGAGTTGAAATTTTTGAACAAGAAATCAAGCTCAATATTTCTTTTTAAAAATTACTTTATTTTGTATTTTTAGATTTAAAAAATTATACACAAATTTCTTTTAAATTAAACCCCCAAAAAATCAGCTCTTTATTTAATATTATATTAAGTCAACTACCATCTACAAAGAACACCAAGAGCCAAGAGTGTATCCAACTGCTAGGAAACTAAATATCCCAATAATTTATGACTTATCAAAAGCCAAGACATTGTCGGAGAAGAGAGGCATCTACTCTTCAAGCAATATCACAATGGGCCAATCATGCCCCTTTGTAAGAATAGAATGTCGATGAAGCGTAGAAAAAACCATGCTCCCATTCATCTAAACTACCAATCTAGAACATATACAACAACAACAACAATAATAATAGTTAACTAATTTTAAGATCATAGTTGTCTGTGGGTGGTAACACAATTGGAAAAAAACATGTTGGCAAAGCCCTTGTGTATCCCAATGATCGAAAGTTCAATCCCTCAATCACATCTCACCAGCCAAAATATATATATAATATAATAATAATAATAAATAAATAAAAAAGAAGAAAGAAAGAAGAAAAATAAGAAAATGAAAAAAGTCATAGCTACCCAAGACATTATGTATTTGTATGAGACTCCATTGTTTATGAGAGAATGGACCATCATTTATAATACTTAATAATCTTTTTTCATTTTGACAACTAAAACATACACTAAATTAGTATACACCACCTCTTATTTGTACAACAAATGACTAACTCCTACTAATAAATTGACTATTAAAATCTAAACAAATATACAAACTCTACCCTTAAATTTAAATGTATAACCTCTTAATAAAACACTACTAAATCGACCTTTACCAATTTGACATACTTGCCTACAAAATCCTCTACATTTTTTTGCAATCCTATTATTATAAAAAAATAGAGATTAGTTTGATAATGAAATGTATTACTTTTTAAAGCATTTGGGTTGATGATGACATCTCAACAAACTATTTATGGAACTGTTCGCAGTTCGGACAGCACGTTCTGACAGGTTTTATGTGTCCTTTCAGATGATGTATGATTGTCCTATATATATTATTTGTTTAAATTTTTGAAATATTTAAGAAAAGATTGTTCAGCAGGTGTTTGAGACATTTTAAATAATGATTCCAGCTATTATGGTGTTGGTATATGTTGGAACTATTCCTATTATTATATTGTTTGTGTAAATGTAAATTGAACTTACTATTATTTTGAGTTTAACATAAATTTAAGATAATTTTTGACCACTCTATTAAATAATCATTATATATAGTCATTATATTGGATGGGTTTGAGATAAAAAGGATGGGTAAAATACAAACATTTTACCTAATCCAGCTATCCATGTTGTTTGTATATGTTCTTTGAATCTTGTTTGTATATATATGTAAGTAATTATTTCAATTACGATATTTTTTTTTATATGTATAAATGTAAATAAAATTTATTATTATTTTGATTTTAATATAAATATAATAAATTAATTTAAATTATTATATTGGATGGGTTTGAAATAAAAAGATGTAAATACGGTTGCTGAATCTAAACATAATAATAATAATAATAATTGGAGCGAGAATAAAATATATTAATATTTGAATTAGATATTTCATAATATGGTGTTAGCATCAATTTGATAAAGCTTGTTGTGTGTCATTTGATAAATAAAACATTCATAATTCATATTTACATATGGTGACATCTTATTGTTAAGTTATAAATAAGAGTAGTATATAATATTGTTGTTTAGTACTTGTTTTTATGTAAAAGTAGAGAATTTTTATGGGGTGAATGTGATTTTATAACTTAGTTATATTAAGTGTATGATTTAAGTACTACAATTTTGGTGGAGGAAGAATCAAATTGCTAATAATCTATTGGTACATGATAACATAGTTTTATGAAAAAATGGTCGACAATAATTAAATAATTAAATTATAAAAATATTATGATTTTTAATAAAATATATTAATGGAAAAATGTGAAATATATCTTATTAGAAAGAGTACAACAATTAATAGAAAGCAAGCAAGGACTGATTATAGGTTTATAAATATTTATTTGCTAAAAATAAGTTATGATCATGAATGGAATAAAATATTTAATTATATATATATATATATATATAATAATTATAATGTATTAAGACACTTGGGAGATTTAAGGTTTTTTTTTTTTTTTTTTTTTTTTTTTTTTTTTTTTTTAACTTCAATAAACTTTGCAAATAGTTTTAAAAAAATTACAAATTAGTAAGAGTCAAAAAATTTTGAACTAAATGGTTAACAATATACTTTTCCTTCAAGAGGTTTAATAATTAAGTAAAAAGTACCATCAGATAGTTTGACTCAATCTACTCAATGGATAAGTGATGATGTGTTTCTAGTCATATGGGTCTGTTGTGTTGAAAATATTTAAGTCCACCAAAAAGTATGAAGAGAGGATTGATCAGAAAATACAAGAGACAGAGTTTACTGTATGTTGTGATTTTTATCTAGTGATTAAGCACAAAAGACCAAAATTAATTCTTTCAAGGATTCCTGTGTCAACATGTTTTGGTGATGTTTTTTCCTATGTTATTATGTGCCCTTTCTCTTTTATTTATTCATATTCCATTCCTTTCAGTTATTCATAAATCTATTGTCTTTATTATTTGAAAGAAGTTAATGAATGTTGATCTCATCTAAGATAGGTGCGTTGTTTTCCTTTCAAATAATGTTTATGTCTTTCACATGAAAATAAGTATAAAATTCATCCTTGATAGATTCTTTATGCTTAGTGGATTGTAATATTGTTTTCCTCCACCATATACTACAACTAATTTTAAATATCCAAAATGTTTCCTATCTTTCCCTTAGTAAAGAACTACTCACTATCCCATTTTGATCACTAAGATTTTCTAAACAAGGATGCCTAATGCATGTCTTTGTCACTTTGTCATTAAACTTTTAAAAACTTAAAAAAAAAAATCATTTCTCCTTCGCTTAAGATATAGCTTAAAATCTAAAAAACGCAGTTGTTTAGTTGACTCAAAGACCATATAGAGAGATCCCTCTCTATACCAGAAGGGCTAGATTTTGGTCCCGAAGAGATTTCTGGTTACCTCTGGGATTTCCCTCCTCAACCTAGAGAAATTTATAGAGTGCTAACACGTAGGAATGATTACATTCCATTATTTCAATTGATATGTCCTCCCTTATTGAGAGGGAGAGATACACACATAATTTTGGTCTTCACCTGAGAAGACAGAATGGAGGATTGGGTAAATATATGACATCTAGTGCTCTTTGAGGATGAGATAGGGAATCCAAGATAAGAGTAGTCATAGAAGAACAATATTATTTGAGGATTGGCTATCCAAGATAAGAATAGCCCAAAGTAGGTCATACTCTGTGAGCACTCGGGTAGAGTATGTACCTTGAGAGACAGTGATTATGGTGTCTATGAATCATTGTTCTTGCTACCATTGTGGTTTGACCACATGGATAGATTTATTATTCAAGGCCTTGCCATGTGTCAATGTTGGTTGATATGATGCTATATAGATGGGTTACCAATCTAACTCTTCTTTTGAGAAATTCTTCAAATTGAGAATGACCAAGTACCATTATGAATGCTTCCCTAGTTAAGGGAGAGTTTTGAAAAGTGTAACTAGGTTTGGTCTTCATAAATAAATATAATATTTTTATTATGACATATAATGACATATAATTATATGTCATTATGAAGACCAAACCTAGTTACACTTTTCAAAACTCCCTCTTAACTAGGGAAGTATTCATAATGGTACTTGGTCATTCTCAATTTGAAGAATTTCTCAAAAGAAGAGTCAGATTGGTAACCCATCTATATAGCATCATATCAACCAACATTGACACATAGCAAGGCCTTGAATGATAAATCTATCCACATGGTCAAACAACAATGGTAGCGATAACAATGATTCATAGACACCATAATCATTGTCTCTCAAGGTACATACTCTATCCGAGTGTTCACAGAGTATGACCTACTTTGAACTATTCTTATCTTGGATAGCTAATCCTCAAATAATATCGTTCTTTTATGACTACTCTTATCTTGAATTCCCTATCTCATCCTCAAAGAGCACTAGATGTCATATGTTTACCCAATCCTCCATTCTGTGTTCCCAGGTGAAGACCAAATTTATGTGTGTATCTCTCCCTCTCAATAAGGGAGGACATATCAGTTGCAATAATGGAATGTAACCATTCCTATGTGTTAGTACTCTATAAATTTCTCTAGGCTGAGGAGGGAAATCCCAAAGGTAACCAAAAATCTCTTTTGGACCAAAATCTAGCCCTTCTAGTATAGAGAGGGATCTCTCTATATGGTCTTTGAGTCAACTAAACAACTGTATTTTTTAATTTTTAGCTAGATCTTAAGGGAAGGAGAAATGATTTTTTTTTTAAGTTTTTAAAAGTTTAATGATGGTGACAAAGACATGCATTAGGCATCCTTGTTTAGAAAATATCAGTGATCAAAATGGGATAGTGAGTAGTTGTTCACTAAGGGAAAGGTAGGAAACACTTGGGATATTTAAAATTAGTTGTAGTATATAGTGGAGGAAAACAATATTACAGTCCATTAAGCATAAAGAATCTATCAGGGATGAATTTTATACTTAGTTTCATATGAAAGACATAAACGTTATTTGAAAGGAAAACAGAGCACCTATCTTAGATGAGATCATCATTCATTAACTTCTTTCAGATAATAAAGACAATATATTTATGAATAACTGAAAGGAATGGAATATGAATAAATAAAATAGAAAGGGCACATAATTTCATATGAAAACACATCACCAAAACATGTTGACACAGGAATCCTTGAAAGAAATAATTCTAGTATTTTGTGCTTAATCACTGAATAAAAATCACAACATACACTAAACTTTGTCTGTTGTATTTTCTGATCAATCCTCTCTTCATATTTTTTGGTGATCTTAAATACCTTTTCAACACAATAGACCCATATGACCAAATACACATCATCACTTATCCATTGAGTAGATTGAGTCAAAATAACTTAGCAACAACATATTTCTTCTGAAAAAGAAAAACTAAACAAAGCTAACATAAAAACTGCAATTTTTATCCTTGAAGAAAACACAAACTTCTTTATCCTATCTCCTAGCTAATGGCTTATCCATTCATTTTATATTTATCACTAGAATCAGAACATAAGGGTCGAAATATCGCTTCAAAAACAATGAAATATCAAGTAATTCATTACATATACCCAATGACTCCAAGGATGCTTCAAAACTACCAAAATTTTAATTTACAAATTGAATTTCAAAACAAATTTTAGAATTTTGGCAGCAAGAACTTGTGAAAATGGGTCTCCAAGTGACACATATAACTACCAAAATAGACCACTTGTGTAAAAAACTGGGATAGGTTTTTTTAGATAAACTTTTTTTCTAAGAGAAAACTCTCTTTGTTTCCTCAAATTATTCCCCAGCTCCTCAGGATATATTCGCCGAAATCACGACTAAAACAATAAGTTGCATAGTATGAAAAATAGGCTTTAAATATGCATTTGAATCTCCCAATCTATGACACTTGTTCAAAAACTAAAGGAGGTTTTTGTTCTTTGTTCTATTTTGGGAAAAGTCGCTTTTTTTCCTTTCCAAAATTCATATCCCATTGGTAAAAAATTCCTCTTGAAAATGGTGGCTAAAATAATCATTTTGCATAGTAGTATGTTGTAGACCTCCAAGCTCGGACCAACTACTCACCTTCTTTGCACTTTTTCTTCCCTTCTCGAGTCTCCATATTTATTTTGTAGGACACAAAAACCCCCCCTAAGACAAAATATGTGAAATGAAGATTGATAATGCATACACAATGAAACAAGTTATTTTGCACAACAGTTGCACAACAACTATGCAATTTCCAGATTCTAAGTAGGGCTCTTGCAATAGTCTTCCACAGTGAAAAGAAACCCTGTCTTGTGTTGGGACGGGGTCCCCTGGGTCAAATTGTGTTAAGTTTTGTTAAATTTATTGTAAAGTCTCTGCATTTTGAGGATCAAAATGTGAGTAGTGCAAGTCAATAGGAGTCAAAGAGGCTTTAGGAAGGTCAAAGCCCCTTAGTTTGTTAAAGTCAAGTTGTTTTCAGACCCGCCCATGTTTCATGGACCATGGTATTGTAATGAAGAAAAGTATAAAAGGAAGTCATAAAAGAGCCATAAAGAGGCCAAGCAATAGAATTGTATAAGTAGAGTCTGATTTTGTCTATTCTTTACTGGGGTGAAGGGGAAAGCTCATGTAGTCGTGTGCGTGGAGACCTTGGTAATGTAGAATTTCTCACTGTAGATCAACAGATTATGCAATATACTAAACCAAAATACTAGATCTACTTCGACAACAAACTTGTGGAAGCTTAATTGATTTTGAGCAAGATCAAATAGAACACATATAATAGAGAATGAGAAATCAATCATGCATGAACACAGAAGAATACGATGGGGAAAGCCTCAACTAAAAACCCCGATCTCTGTAATATCAGACAAGTGGAAATATGTCTGGATTACACAAATCTATAGCTCACAAGCTATCTAGCTCTTAGTACAATCCTACAATATAACTCACAGACTAAATAGACACAACATGTGCCTTCCCTCAGCCCTCCAAGCCTCCTATTTGCTTGCGTAGTTTTTCTTGGGGTCCAATGTTGCCACTTGTGTGAATTGTCCATTCACACAACTCATCAAACTCAAAAGTAACTGCGCAATCTCCAAGGAATGAATTCCTTCTACATGCAAGATATATCCTCAATGGAATATTCCGGCAACTGATAGTACATTTTCCCATAATCTAATCTCAATTGGGTCTCTGACTAAACTTACATGCATGAGTTATTTATGAGAGAATATTCAGTTATCTGAAGTGTAGCAGTTACATGCATGCATGCATTAACTAATTGAACTCATAATCAGTTCCACAAACTGTTGGAACTAATCTAACTAGACTTAACTCAGATAACCGAGCTAACTAATTACAACTCAAAGTACAACTCATCCTGATCTCCTTAATCAAGGGATAACTTCCTCAATCAATGCAGAAAGTGTTGCATTTCTTCACATAGACTTCATGTTTGATTTCCTCCAACTAATTAATTCAAGATGAATTAATTAATTATTTTATAAACAACTGCTAAGATCAAATTCAAATTTTAATTCTCAATTTTAGTTCAGGGACTAACTAAAATTGGAATGTATCCCGAAATTCTATTTATAGTAGTGTTATTTTTAGCTCTTCTTTTTTTAGCATTTCTTGTTGCTATTTTCAACACTCCCTCTCAACAAGAAATGGATTATCAGTCACCCCAATCCTGTCTATGTGGAACTCAAACTTGCATTTTGACAATTACTTTGTCAAAATATCTGCATCCTATTCCTCAGTCAAAATATATAGCAACAACATGATCCTATTCACCACACAGTCTCGAAGATGATGATACTGGATATCAATGTTCTTGGACCTGTCATGAAATACTAGATTCTCATAGAGTTTGATACAACTCTGATTATTGTAGTAGATCACAGTTTGATCCATCCTCTAACTAAACAATCCTACTAGAATCTTTTGCATCCAAATGGCCTCACATGTTTCCTGATTGGCAACCATGTATTTAGCCTCTACTGAGCTAAGTGCAACTGACCTTTGTTTCCTACTATACCAAGAAACTGTAGCTGAACCAAGGTTGAAGATTCCTCCTAAAGTGATTTTCCAGTCTGATGGATTCCTTTCCTAATCTGCATCTGTGAAGCCTTGAAGCTTCACTCCCTCTGTCCATCTGCACCACAATCCATACTGAGATGTGCCTCTAAGGTATCTCATCACATGCTTCACTGCCTTCCAAAACAGCTTGGTAGGCTGAACCATAACTTGACTTAGCTGGTTCATCGCAAAGCATAAGTCTGGTCGTATGTTCACTAGAAGCATCAATGAACCCACAAGCTGGCGATAAATAGTAGTAGCTACTACCTCACTAAAGTAGCATCCTCCTTCCTCCAATTACCAGCTAGAGGAGTCTGCATGGGCTTGCGCTTCTCCATGTGAAATCACCTAAGTATCTCATTGACATACTTGCCTTGAGACACAAACACTTCCCCATCTTTCTACCACACTTCCATGCCTAGAAAGTAGTGCATAAGACCCATGTCTTTCATCTCAAACTCTCTTGCAAGGTCCTCCTTGCAAGACTTGATTAACTGATCATCACCTGTCAAAACTAGATCATCAACCTAAAGAACAATGATCAATGGCTTACCATCTACCATGATGTGGTAAAGGTTCAAATCTGCTTCACTCTTGGTGAAGCCCAACCTGGTGAAATAGCTGTCGATCCTAGTGTACCAAGCACGAGGTGTTTGCTTCAACCCATACAAATCCCTCTTGAGTTGGAACACATGTGACTCATGATCAAAGGTCCCAAAACCTTCTGGTTGCTCAATGCAAACCTCTTCCTCAATCTCCCCATTGAGGAACGCGGTCTTCACATCCATCTGATGGATCTTCCAACCCATCTGAGTTGATAGTGCCAACATCGATCTGATAGATGAGTACCTTGCTACAAGAGCAAAAGTCTCATTGTAGTCGATCCCCTCGACCTGTGATAAACCACGAGCAACAAACCTTGCCTTATGTTTCTCAACACTACCATCAGTTGTCTGCTTTACCTTGTAAAGCCATCGAGAACTCACCACTGACTCGTCCTGAGGTCTTGGGACAACATCCCAAACACGGTTCTGAATGATGGAGTCATACTCCTCCACCATTGCATCATCCTAGACTGGTTGTTGCACTACCTCCTCAAATGAAGAAGGTTCAGACTCTACACACTCCCCAACTAGGGCCATGTAACCAGTGTACTGCTCGGGTGACCCCCTCTGTCTGCGCTGAGAAGATGGCTGTCCCACATTCTCTCGCACATCCAGCATCAACATGTGAGCTTCCCTTGAGTGTTTTGGCCCATCTCTGGAAGACTCAGCATGAGTGGATGTCTCCACTCTCAGATCCTCTGCATGTGGCTGCTCCACATCAGTTTGAGGCTCCTCCTCCTTAGGAACTATAATTTCCTCCTCTGCATGCAACTCGAACTCCCTCTCAAGTGATACTCACATGGCTTTCTACTCGTCGAACTTCATATCTCTGCATATCACTTTCCTCTGACTGGTAGGAAGGAACACCCAATAGTTGTGGGGTGTATCAGTGTACCCCACAAGTGTCCCCAAATCAGCTATTGGATCTAGCTTCTTCTTGACATATTTGGTAGCATGGAAATAAACTGATGATCCCAAGATCTTGAAGTGAATCACATATGGTCTCTTCCCGGAAAAGGCTTCCATTGGTGTCTTCATTCCTAGTATACGGTGAGAGCTTATGTTCTGCAAGTATACTGTTGTATTGCATGCCTAAGCCCACAAATGAAGTGGTAGGCTTTGGTCATACAACATCGCTCAAGCTGCTCCCATAATCGATCTGTTCTTCCTATCGGCCACCCCATTCTGCTGTGGGTTATGGGGTGCTGTCAACTCCCATTTAATTCCTTTTGTAGTGTAGAAGTCCTTAAACTGTTGGGAGACATACTCTCCATCGTTGTCACTATGCAAGGCCCTTATTTTCTTTCTAGATTCTTTCTCTGCCAAGGGTTTAAACTCACAAAACCTCAAGAATGTTTGATCCTTCTTTTGCAAAAAGTAGATCCAACTTCTACGAGAAAATCATCAATAAAAATAACATAGTACCTTTGTTTAGCAGTGGAGGTGGTAGAGAATGGTCCATAAACATCTGTGTGAACTCACTCCAAGATTGATCTAGCTCTACTATCTCGATCTTGAAAGGAAGATTTCGCATACTTATCCAAGGTACAACCTTTGCATGTATCAGTTTGCTCTAGTTTTCCCTTGGGAAGTCTGACAGAAATTTGTTGCATGATTTTCAAGGCTCCATGGTGCAAGTGGCCCAATCTTCTATGCCATAGCTTGCCAACATCTTGGCTCTGCACCAAATCTGATTTGGAACTCAATGCAACACAATCATCTACCTCTAGCTTGTATAGATTCTTAATTCGAATCCCAATCCTCTTGGTCTATCTAGTGCCGATATGCCTCAGGAATACATTTCCTTTACTAAAGACTACATCATAGCCTTTGTCTTCTAGCATAGCAATGGACACAAGATTCTTCTTCAGGCTTGGTACATACTTTACATCAGTCAGGCTGAGAGGAGCTCCATGTTCCCTTTGAAACACAACTATACCTTGACCTGAAACACGATACTTTCCATCATCGCCCATCTCGATCCACATTTGGAGATCCTTCTCCTCTAAGGTACTGAAAATATTCTTGTCGTTGATCATGTGGAATGAAGCTCCACTATCTAGGTACCAAGCAAATCCCACCATGGATGAAACCATGCATGCGATGAGAGAGAAATCCAACTTGAACTGTGAGGCCAGTGCCTCACCATCTGATCCCTTCTTGTATTTCTGGACAATTCGTATCATAATGGCCCACCTCATGACAATGAAAGCATCTCACTTTCGATTTGTCAATCTTCTTCCCACCATGAGAATATTTGGAATGGGACACCTTCCCTTTCCCTTTCCTCACCTTACTCACTAAGTCTAGATCTTCTTCATCATCTTGTTTTGATGAAGATCCATCTTTGGTGCTTCTTCTTATCTCCTCCTGCATCAGATCCGATCAAAGTCGTTCTCAATCTTGTAGTTTCTCTCTTCCATTTACCGACTCTTGGTAGCTATGCCAGCTCTTAGGAAGACCAAGGAGAGAAAAACTCACCATGTCATCATCAGCTATCGTGATCCCTACACTTCCAAGCTCATCCCTATAGGTGGTGAGCTTGTTCAGATATGTAGAGATCGTGTTACCCTTTTCACACTTGATTTTCCGAAGCTTGTCTTTCAGCGCCAGCTTCCTCTGATCGTTGTTGTTCTGATATAGATCTTTCAATGTTTTCCACATTGAGAATGGTGTCTCCTTCTCATGGAGACTTGAGACTATGTGGTGTTGAGCCTCAAAATTACTCTTTCCTTGGCAACTCTTCTCATTCCTTTTCATTATTTTTCCATAAGAAAGATGCATTCTCATCGCTAATAACTAGTATATACTATCTTGAGGAGGACATTTAGTGATGTACATATTATGTTTTTTATGTTTTGCTATTTGAATAAATTTTTGTATATTAGCTATGGAACACAGCCTATTCTGCAACTACCTCCATGCTCTAACAGGTTCCAAGTGTTAGAAGGAGAAACTAGCCACATGGGCAGCTTTGAAATGATCATGACATGGACCCTGTCCTATTCATTTAGCCCAGGTTGACAAAGAAGATGGCATAAGACTACGATCAATGGATAAGTCAAACACAAAGAGACCGAGGGTAACATGACTCTTTTTTGTGTTTAATTAATGCATTCCACAGTGATGGGAAGCGTTACTCGGAGCAACAACCTATACCTACAGACTCCAATAGCAACTTGTACAAATGAATCCAATAGTCACCATGTCTTGGATTTATTTCTCTAGTAGCTGAGGAAGAAATTACGCATATCTGTCTTCTACATGTTACGTCGTATCATGCTTTTCTCCACAAAAAGTTATATGATTTTTCTTATAAATACTTGTGTAAGGGACCGAAGAAGTTAGTAATAGTTTTAATGTGAAATCGAAGTTCTAGACTCTATAATTTTTGGGCATTTTGTGTCCCTGTTTTAATATGAGAAGACCGCATGTTTTTATGAACATGTGAAGGAATTTTCTTGGAGTTGATTGAGCAAGCATAGCCTAATAGCCCCTGCATTGAAGAAGGTTTCATTTTATTTATTTTTCTTCTTCTTGTTAACTGTAGATTCATCATTTACTTTCTAAAATAGTGTTTATAATCATTTTCTTACTAACAGTGTTTATAATGCAATTTCTATCATTTTCTTACTAACAATGTTTGTAATTTAGAGCAGTTTCCATTAGCTTGATTCCTTTTTAGTTCTTATCAGTTGTTTAGAAGATAGAATTAAATAGTGTAATCTTGTTTCTTCAATTAAAAACTAACCTTGTTTGAGGATGACAGTAGGATTGAAGAATGATAAGGATACATTGTTGGATAGTTTACTTCATTCACTGTTTTGCTAGTTTAAATTCTCAATTAACTGATCAGTGTCATTTATTGTCTTTTCCATTTTATTTTTAGTTTAAAATACTAACTCATGGTGTTAACGAATGTTTATGGAAAACCCTTCAAGTTGATAATTCATCCTTAACTAAGTGGTTGAACATTTCATCTATGCAATGAGTTATTTTTGCATCTTTGTATTTGTCTTCTCTTAGATTAATGAAGTACATAATTACTTAAATGTCATCCCAATGAGACTTTCTCCAGGACTTAAGTGGCAAAGTAACCAAATATTTCATTTAGTTTTATTTCTATAATTAGTTAGACATCAATTGCAAATTTCACTTTCAGTTTTAATTCATGATTTGGAAATAATGGTAAAATAAGAATAGAAACTTTGCTTTCATTTCTTTCTTAGCTTTGTTTCCATATATTTGTTAGCTCTATTTTCATTTCTTTCTTAGCTTTGTTTTCATTTTTAGATTTTGAGTAGTCTTTAAGAAATTTAGATTTAGTTTTGATAATTTACATTGTAAATCATTAGGAATTAAAAGACCAAAAACCCCCAAAACAACATAAAACATAAAAACGACGAAGTAAGAAGGGTTAGCTAGCACAAACCATGCACTACACTTCATTAGTTTACAATAGCCAGATTGATAATTTATGTAGAGCAATTTAGGACACTAAATTGACCAAACACTTTGGTTCCATTTCCGAGGAAGTGTAACTAGGTAGCTTTATCTCTTACATTAAAAAAAATGATATGCATAGAGAAAGAGACTCTAGGGGTATATTTATAGCTAGAGGCAGGAGTTCAATTCCTACAACACCACCCACTCCACCAAGAACAAGAAAAGATAAACCTCCATCCCAAACTCATACTCCCTGCCATAGAACTCCTAAAGTTCCAAGAGCAGAAATCTAATCAAAAGAATCTCCTACTTCATCTACCAAGTCAGTCCTAGGGGAGAAAAATCTTGAATCTCCAACAACAGGAGTAGCCTTTTTCACCTCCACATGGGAGCACATTTTAATTGAAGAATTCGGAATACCTGGTGAGGAAGAAGAAGTAGAACCTCTCTCCCATATCCCATTTATAGAAGAAACATAGGAGGAGAAAGTAACCTTACATGTTGAACCCTATACTGACCTTGAAGAAACTATAATGGCAGAAGAAGGAGAAGATGGAGAATTCACACTGTTTGGAGGAGGGGGTAAAGGAAGAGGTAGAAGAAACAATGGAGGAGGTAGAGGAAATAATGGAGGAGGTAGAGGAAATAGCGAAATAGATAATTCTTTTGGATTCCCTATAGTGGACAAGGAAACAAATGCCACAATGAAAAATATCTCACCTTCTGTCCTCCCAAACTTCCATGGGTAAAAAAGTGAGGATCCTGAAACATTTTTATTTGAGTTTAAAGTCTTGTGCAGAACCTATGAATATCTAGAAGACTCTCAAAATCTTAAGTTGTTCCCTTCAACACTGAAAGGAGTTGCTTTGAAGTGGTTCATGGGATTAGTTACTCAGTCTATTAAAACATGGAATGACATGAAAAAAATGTTTTTGGATAGGTATTTGGATTATTGCATGCCTACCAATAACAAAGATGAAGTGTTCAAAATGATGCAAAGAGAGGATGAAAACTCAAAGGATTTGATTGAGAGATTCAACTATAATTTGAAGAGAGCAAATATGGAAAATTGAGATGAAGATACTTTAAAAGCTCTTTTATTGAAAGCCATTATGGATGAATGGATAGATATCCTTAACATGAAGAGGAAGGGAGATATCTCTCAACTTCCAAAGTGACATAGGAGAATTATGTGTTCATATCTCAAGAGGGAAATCTAAAACTGGGAAAGGTCCAAGAGATCCTTCTCTTGTTAGAGTAAACAAATCTGCAACTGGATTTGTAAGTAGGGAAGAAATTGGTAATATGCTTGATGAATTTAAAAATGATGTTCTAGGGAGTCTTAGTGAGAAAATAGACACCCTTAAATTACAAAACAAGTAGAAAACTGGGGCTGATGCTTTATCCATTTTTTTCGAAAATGCAGAAAAAAACATGCTATAAGAGAATGTCCTTTCGATGCAAAAGTTGTAGAAACTTGTATGATCTACTCAAAAAGCCATGAGACCAAGGGTTGTCCTTCAATTCAAGGTCTTAAGGCTATCTTTCAATAGGAAACAATCCTAAATTCTGCAGAACCTCTTTGCTTTGTATCTAGAAAACCTTGGCAGGGGCCACAAAATCATGGATTTAACAATCAAATGTATCTTTATCCCCCACCAAATTGGAATTCTTGGCAACAACCTTGGCCTCAACCTCAATCTCAATATCAAACTTGGCCTCAACCTCAATCTCAATCTCAACTGTGGGCACAAGGAGTACAAAATCTTTATGGGAGATTTTCTCAATATTTCAATATCCTCCATCATATCAACATTATCCTCCCCCATACATTCAGCAACAAAATCGGCAGCCACAACTTCAAAATCAGAACCCTCAACTTTCATTACCATTTCCACAACAATATCCACAAAAAAACAAAAATCCCCAACTTTTACTGCCATTTCAGTAGAGACAAAATCAGCTACCTGCCCAACCATTACCAAACCCCAACAATAAAAATCCTTAGAATGCTTACACGGTAGAAGGACAACAATTTCCAAACTATATGATTACTCCAATAGATCTTAATGATGTTCAACTAAGATCCGGTAGCATATTAGAAAAGGAAAGACCTTTTGTAGTTATTTAAGAGCCTGATAATTATGAGGAATATTCTCTAATGGTCAATAAAAGTTTTGAGGGAACATCTCTCCAAAACCAAAACATTGAAAAATAAAAACAAAAAGAATCAGAGAACACAACTCTGATCATTGAGCAACCATCATCTACTTCTACACCTTCTTTTCCTAAAAGATTACAAATTGATAAAGGAGTAGAAAAGTAGATCATGTTCCCAATTATGATTTTCTAGATGACTTGAAGAATGTCTGTATCAAAATCCCTTTACTACAAGCTATTAAAGAAATTCCAATTCTAGCCAAAACAATAAAGGAGTTGAGCATAAAGAAACCAAGAAGAAAAATAAAGGAAACAAAAAGACTTCCCCTGGTAGGAAAAATAATAGACATAATGATGGGAAAAATTGCCATACAAAAATATGTGGATCCAGGAAGTCCAATTGTGAAAACACATACCACTGGAGTTGAAATTGCAAATACATTGATTGACTTAGGGGTAGCAATAAACATCATGAGCAAACAAACTATGGAGCAACTCAAGCTTCCTAATCTTCTTTACACACCTACTTTACTGCAACTAGCAGATAGATCAGTAATCAAACTAGATGGCGTTTTAGAAGATATTTCAGTGTCCTTAGATTCTTTGGAATATCCTATTGGTTTCATGATCTTAACTCCCAAGAACAATCTAGAAGGACATACACTCATATTAGGAAGACCTTGGCTAGCCACAACGGATGCTTTTGTTAGCTGTAGATCTTGTGACATGTATATTTCTGATGGTAATTCAACAAAAAAGTTTACTCTATATCCTCAAGCAAAAGAAATCACATAAATCGATGACAAAGAATGCATTGATGATGAAGATTATATTTAGCCTCTCTTTGCTATTTCAGATATTAGTGAAGATAGTCAAATTTTAAATACATTGGAAAATTTTGAATCATTTTCAGAATATGACCATGAGCAATTTCAAGAAAAATCTAATGTTGAATATTTGTCATCTAGGAAGATACCTCTCTATTCTATTGAAGAGTTTGGTAGCTCTACAATTGAAACTTTTCTACGTAGGAATTTGAACATAAAAAAAAACTTGGAGAAACTACAACAAGAAGAGCTAATCAAAACATGACTAAGACATTCTGTTGCATTTGCATGGAAATACACTGACATGAAAGACATTAATCCTAAGACTTGTATCCATCACATCTACATCGAGGAAAATTGAAGACCTATCAGACAACCTCAGAGAAGGATGAATCCAAATCTTAGAGAGATTGTGAAAGAAGAGCTCCAAAAATTACTAAATGTAAACTTCATTTACCCAATTTCAGATAGCCAATGGGTTTCTCCTTTGGTAATTGTGCTTAAAAAGAATGGTAAATGGAGGGTGTGCATTGATTATCAAGAACTGAATAAAGCAACCCTTAAAGATCATTTTCCTTTGCCTTGTATAGATCAAGTGTTAGATACATTATGTTATATACCTAGGGGGGTAATATGGGGTACCGAGGAAGGTACCCAAGGTAATAATGTAATAATGGGATGGGAATAGTAATAAATAAGGTGGTTAACCCATGTCATGTAAGGGACCACAAGTAGTTAATAATAATGTAATGGACCCATGGTATTAGTTGATGGTATGAGTAAACCATGGTAATGATGCATGGTATTATATGTATGAGGCCTATATAGAGGCTAGAGACTCCACATGGAGAGATATGAAGAGAAGTATTCTTGTATGCACTAGCATATGGCTTGTGGAGTATTCTCCTTCCTTAAGGAGTGAATGTATGGTGTTGCCCTACCATAAGGGTTTGATAATAAAGAAGCATTTCTATCTATGAATATCTTGTTATTCTTGGGTTTATTTCTATTGACTTATATTTTCATATATTCTTGGGTTAGATCTACAACAAGTGGTATCAGAGCTATATTTCTGGGTTAGATCTACAACAAGTGGTATCAGAGCACTTTCTTGGGCACAAAAGTGGAATTTTTTTTACTTTTTGCAGGACTTCAAGGGCAGCAAGTTTGCAGATCAGATATGTAAGTTTTGGTTCAAGATCTAAAAAATCTGATTGCAGATCTGTATTCCTTGTGAAAAAATATCCAATTTCAAAAAAAAAATCAGTCAAATCGGAGTCCGGATGAAGGAGATATCGCTGATCTAAAAATCAGTAGGGTTGGAGACAAATTTTCGGGGCAGCGAATTTGTGGCACAGATCTAGACGTCTTGGTGCAAAATCTACAATATCTAATTGTAGATCTGGAATATTTGTAAAAAAACACCTAAATTCAAAAAAAAAATCAGTCGAATTGGAGTCCGGATGAGGGAGATATCGCTGATTTAAAATCAACACTTTTTTCAGAAATTTTGGGTGACGGCGGGAGAGTAGCAGCGCATATCTGGAATTCCAGTGCTGAGATCAAGATTTCTATCACATGGGTAGATGCAAAATGATTGTTTCATATCTAAAAACAGGTCATAATAAGGATTCTGAGCAATATTGACGAAACTGTGACAATTTCAATTTTTCGCCAAGTCATAGAATTTTTTCATGATGACTCTACAATTTACCGGGAAAGGCGAGGGTCCTACTATTGAAGAATTCCTACAAACAATAAAGCTCAAGTATGGGAGAGATTGGAGGGTTTTAGTGTGGTATAATTTAAAAGATGAGGCTGACAAATGGTGGTTCTCACTTGACCACGAGCAGTTAAAAAAACTTTCAGATGAAGAATTTGAAAAATTACTTTTAGACAGATGGCCTCATGCCAGAAAACAAGATAAGGAGAAACATGTGGGTTTATTTCCTACTGGTATATCCTTATTGGAGGTTCATGGGTTGATTCAGAAGGAGAAGATCGTTGTGTCTATAAATCCTAATTGCAAGCATAATTTTATCAGTGTTAATTTGACAAAAAAATTGCAAGTCCCAGCAAAACAAATTCAACATACACAGGTTAATAATGAGGATGTTCAAGTGTACAAGGATTTGAAGATTTCTATGGATAAATATGTGTTGCATGGTGATTTTTATGCTTCAGAGATGGATACTATGGATGTTGTTTTGGGATATCCTTGGATGGAATCTGTAGGTACTATCAATATTAATGTACAGAAGAAATTCCTGAAGCTATGGTATAAAAAGAAGAAAATTACATTACAGGATATTTCCATCCATACACAGGTAGAGAACATGGAGGCTGAAGCAGAAGATGTTCAAGGGACTGACATATCAGATGATGAGCCTTTGATGATCAACAACCAAACACAAACAGAGGCTACAGAAGAAAAGATTACAGGTGATGATACATCAGAGGAGGGCTCAGTGGTTGAAGCCATATTGAAAAAGAAGGCACCACAACAGGCACCACAGCAGGGTGAAGTCAAGCAAAAGCCATCATGGGTTAAAACTTCAACATATCATCACCCACATCACCCCGCAAGACAACCATCAAGATGGAAACCAAGTAGTCACATGACGGATACAAAGGAGAGACGATCCACCTACTACACAGCAACACAGAAGAGCGACCACGGTCAACTTCCATCTCAAGCGAGCGAGGCACCAGCGAGATCGAGGGTTCACCTTTCTCTTGGATGGCTAGATGCACGTGCATGGTATCAGTGGACTACTCTTTTGAGTAGATCTTATTATTTGTGTTCTTCCCATGTTTCGGGGACGAAACATGCTTAGGGGGTGGAATGTTATATACCTAGGGGGGATAATATGGGGTACCAAGGGAGGTACCCAAGGTAATAATGTAATAATGGGATGGGCCATAGTAATAAATAAGGTGGTTAACCCATGTCATGTAAGGGACCACAAGTAGTTAATAATAATGTAAGGGGCCCATGGTATTAGTTGATGGTATGAGGAAACCATGGTAATGATGCATGGTATTGTATGTATGAGGCCTATATAGAGGCTAGAGACTCCACATGGAGAGATATGAAGAGAAGTATTCTTGTATGAAAAAGCATATGGCTTGTGGAGTATTCTCCTTCCTTAAGGAGTGAATGTATGGTGTTGCCCTACCATAAGGGTTTGATAATAAAGAATCATTTCATATACTTTCTGGGTTTATTTGCATTGCCTCATATTTTCTATTCAGATCTATAATATTCTTGGGTTAGATCTACAACACATCCTCATAATCTCAACAGGGACAATGCAATCGAGATCAGTAGGAACTGGTTTCCCTTAATCAGAGAAATCAGAGAAATCAAAACCTCTGGTGCCTCCTACGTTTGCCCTCCATAAGGTTTTATCTCCTAGAATCAGTCTCTAGACATTAATAATTAGCATATAATAATTTTAACCTATGAATTATTAATAATAATGTAGTAAGTAAAAGTTATAATATGTACTATTATTATTAATTATTAAATATGACTATTAAGTGTCATTATCCATATTAAAATTAACTTTTATTATTATTATTTAATAACCATTAACAAATTTAGTTTAAAATTGTATTATAATACTTTTTACTAAGTATTAATTGTTATTTTAAAATTATTACTTAGTATTATTACAATTATTTTTAATTACTAATATTGATTATTATGAACTATTATTATTACCATTAATTCATAAAAATTAAAAATAAATCCAATTAACCTCTAAAATTTTCTTATTTATATCCAACATTAATAATATATCATCAAATATTTAAATACAAAATAAATAAATAAATTATCTTCATTAAATACCTCAAATTAAACAGAACACCGATCTCTGTTATAAGTAATATAATATTTATTAATAAACAAATAACAAACATTTATTAATTAATTAATAATTATTAAATAACTTTAAGTAATAATAATTTAATAATAATTATAATACTTATTATTATTTTTAGTATTAGTTATTGTTATTTATTCTATAAATTATCAAAATAAAATTACTCATTTATTATAATAAAATTTATATGAAACTCTTAATTATAAATTATTTAAACTATTATATAAAATTATTATTGATTATGAGGTAATTAATTAATTAATAAAAGAGAAAATATATTAGTATGAAATCTCAACTTTATTATTTATTATTAGTATTAATTTATCATCAAAATAAATATTATATGATTATAATTAAAATAAAATTGGAAAATTGAATATTATTTATTACACAGTCGACCTTCTTTTTCCCTAATCAAAGCAGCTTACCTCGTAGCTATTTATGTCTTGTAACTGAGCTCTTCTTCTATCAACATTCAATAAGAGCCCTGATGATGGATCCCTGTTGGGGTTTGAAACGTTGACAGCAAAATGGTTTTTATTGTGGGTTCTCCGGTCACAAAGTTAGAAACTAGACATGGTGTTCATTTAGGAAACCAAGTGCTTGATGGAAAAAAACCAAAGGTGTCCACAGTAATTGGTTAAGTAGGTTTGAATATCTAGAAGTTAAAGAAGACAACTCGGCGAGTGGGATTCTAATACTTTGGAACCCCCAAAAACTTAGCATTGTGGATGTAGAAGCATCCAGGAACTATCTTTCGATGGTTATATAGCCTGTGGGTGATAAGGAACATTACATGATGACAGATGTCTACGAACCTCAAATACCAGAAGACAAACTCAAGTTTCTCACCTTGCTAGAGGAGCTAAGAGGAAGACATCTCGATCTACCCTGGATTCTGGCAGGTGATCTCAATATGATCAAATCTCTTACAAAGAAGAAAGGTGGAAACAGAACACTAGGAAGAGACTCTAAAGCCTTTCAGAACTTCATAGATAGCATGAGATTAGTGGATGTTGAAACAATAAATGGCATCTTCACCTAGAACAACAAGAGAGGGGAAGCTTCCCAAGTTTCCTCCAAACTAGATAGATTCTTAATCTTAGAAGACCTTTTTCTCACAGGCCCTGACATGTCAGTTGTTATACTTCCATATGTAGGATCAGACCACTGGCCAATCCAACTTGAAGCCATGTTTATTGGCTCGCCAAGGAACAGACCTTTCAGATTTGAAAATGTTTGGCTCTCTCACCCTAAATTCACTAGCAACATTGAGAAATGGTGGAGGGAAAAGTTTCCCTGCCAAGGCACTAAAATGTACATGCTACAATAAAGTATCAAATACATCAAATTCAAACTCAAAGAGTGGAATAAAAAGTAGTTTGGTAACATTTTCAAGGCCAAAAAAGACCTTGAACGACAAATCCAAGGGATCAATCAGATTATGATCAAAGATGGCTTCACAAAAGAGAGGAATTCACAATCTACTGTTCTTCAGAAGGAATGGGATGATAGATGAAGGCAAGAGTATATTTTATGGAGACAAACATCAAGAGTTCAATGGATCAATGAAGGGGAAAGAGACACAGAATTCTTTCACAAATCAACTCTAAGTCATAGGTCACATAACAGAATTTTGAAACTCAGAGATTCACAAGGAAAAGAGTTGGTTACTCACAAAGAAATGGAGTCCACACTAGTGTAACACTCCCTTACCATAGAAACGAAGCCGATCTTAGACAGGTCACAGTTATTAAAAAATTCACAAGTACATCCCCAAGCTTGTAACGAGGGAAGACCATCACAATCTCAATCAACACATATTACAAGATGAGGTCAAGGAAGTTATCAATGAGATGCAAAATGGGAAAGCCCCTAGCCCGAATGGCTTTAATGTAGATTTTTTCAAAGCTTGTTGGGAAACAGTCAAACAAGACATATTGGATGTAGTGGAACACTGAAGAAGATCCAAATCGATCCTAAAGGCTATCAATGCCTCCTTCATTACTTTAATTTTGAAGCAAGAAAAAGCCACCACACCCAACAAATTCAGACCCATAGCTCTATGTAATGTTGTGTACAAGATCATTTCCAAAGTAATCGCTAATAGACTCAAGCCACTCCTCCCAGCTCTCATTTCTAAGGAGCAAATTGGTTACGTGGAAAGAATACATATTCTCAACAATATCATACAAGCACATGAGATGGTCCACTCCTTGAAAAACAACAAACAAGCTGGAATGATCATACAGGTTGACCTAGAAAAATCTTATGATAAGCTAAGTTGGTCTTATATCAAAGAAATGTTGAAAGCCTATGGCTTTGACCACAATTGGCTCAGATGGGTCATCTTTGTGGTATCATTAGCCAGTTTCTCAATCTTGCTTAATGGTTCACCCTCAAGTATTTTCATACCTTCCAGGGGACTAAGACAAGGTGATCCACTCTCCCCCTTCCTCTTTGTGCTCATGATGAAAGGACTAGGAAGAGGGATAAAAATGGCAAATGCTGGGGGAAGAATCCAGGGCTTAAAATTCACCACTAATGGCGAGGTGTAAACTCACCAACATTTTGTGGATGACACTATGCTGCAGGGAATTCCCACGGTCAAGGAAGCCAAAGATTTTAAACAAACCCTAAATGACTTTGCCATGGCTACTGGTACAGAGGTAAACTTGGAAAAATCTAAAGTTTTATTTTTTTAACACTAACATTTTTATTCAAAGAAACCTCACAAGAATTCTAGGGTTTCAAAGGGATCAGTTACCCTCTAAATATATTGGTATCCCCCTCACTGACAAACCCCTGAGTAGGGAAGGGTGGGAGTTGGTTGTTAACAAACTTCAGGACAGAATAAGGAAGTGGACATGTAGATCTTTGAATTTAGCAGGGTGCCTTGTACTTACAAAAGTTGTCCTACAGGCCATACCTATCTTCATGATGTCAGTGTTGCCTGCCTCAAAATGAGTTATGCAGAAGATCAGGAACATACAAAGAGATTTTCTTTGGGGAAAAGGGGAGGAGAAAAATAAGTGGGTATTGGTAGCTTGGGATAAGCTCTGCAAACCCAAAATCCATGGTGGTTTGTGGCTTCATGACCCTGAAACCCTTAGTAGAGTCTCAGGTGCAAAACTCTGCTGGAGATGGCTAAGGGAATGAGCATCCCCTTTGGCAAAGCTTTGGAAATAAAAATATGCACAAAATTGGCTAGAGAAGGATCATATTCAAATGTCTAGGGTTATCAAGGGCTCCCACATCTAGAATCATGCTTGGGAAAATAGAAGCATTATTCAGAATCATAGTTTTTGGGAGATCCGGGATGGGAGATTGGAAATATTCTGGGAGGATAACTAGCAGCAAGAACCAAGCCTATTTAGGGAATTGCTAACCGGTCTCAAGAATGACACTGACAACAAAGTTTTATATTTGGTTAATGATTTCTGGGAACAATAAAGGAGTAATGACAAATGGAGAACCTGGAAGGATCTAGGCTATCAAGAAGAGAATCCTTTGAAAGCTCAGGAGAACTCTTTGGCTATGGAGTTGGAACAAAGGAGGATTCTGGTGTCCAATTTGCTTGATCAACTTAGACGGGGAAAGAACACAGAAGGTAACTTTAACCTCAAAGAATCCAAGCAAATAGACATAGGGTGTGCTTATCAACACCCAAATGAGACCTAGAAGAACCTTTGGCAGACCCCGCATTGGATGAAAATTAAGATATTCATATCGCTAGTTCAACAAAAGAATTCTCACATGAGACCATCTTCTAAAGAAAGGTTTTTTTAGCCCATCCAAATGTTATTTGTGTGGTACATAGGAGGAGACAATGGAACACCTACTCAACCTTTTCCCTTTCACCTCTACATTGTGAGACTAGGTGGCCTCAGTTTTTAGACAAATTGAAAGAGATGGCCTTAGCATTGCAAACAGTCTGAGTGAGTGGAGAAGAAACTTCTCTAGCAGTGAGCTCATAAACAACACCTGGACTTTGGCTCTAGGTTTCCTAATCTGGAATGTCTAGAAAGAATGAAATAGTAGATTTTCAAAAACAAATATGGATCAACCCAAAACATTATTAAACATATTTTAAGACAAATCAAAGAAAATGTTGGGGCCATGTTAGGGGGACCTACTAAGGGGCTGACTTAGGCCCATGAGCATAGTATAATGCTACTATTGGGTCTCTAGTCGCTTGTTCCCCAGAGCACACATAAATATGTTAAACAGATAAATGTTAGTAAGGTTAGTTGGCAACCTCTACCTCAGGGTTTCTTGAAAATCAACATAGATGGAGCCTCTAAAGGTAACCCAGGGATGGCTAGTTTTGGCAGGCCTATCAGAGATGAGAAAGGGTGTATAAAGGACATCTTTCATAGTCATCTGGGCATAGCCACAAACAACATGGTGGAGCTTATGGCCTTAGAACAGTGCCTGGAAATACTGATAAAGGAAAATTCTCATAATTCTATTATTGAAGCTGACTCAGAATCGGTGATTAAAGTGGCCAAGCAGCTCTGCAACGGAAAAGCACCCGAAAAAGTTTCCATACAGTGGCGGCTTTTGCAGGTTTTTCAATGCATACATGCCCACCTACAAACCCTGAGACCAGCCAAACTCATTCATGTGCACAGAAAAGAAAATAAGCTCACTGATCGTTTGGCAAATGAAGGAGTTGTATGCAAAGATAGTTACAAAAGATATAAGTGGGATTCAATACCCTTGGGAAAACTACGGGAAGATTTTCAAAGACAGGCGGATAAAGACATGGAAGAACTCCACACCACCAGGTCTAAACACGAAGGAATACCAAAGGAAACTGGAGAAAGCGGAAGAATGAGCCTTTCGTAGGTGGAGAGAGAAGAATTTGGAGTGAAAAAGAGCTCAATATAGGAGAAAAGCTCTGGTTAAATAGCGGGCACCTTAACCGCACGTTGACCAATTGTTTGGATTTTAGGTGGAAAAGTAAACGAAGAATAACCGCCTTTTCGGACCCGAAACTTTATAGACTGATGGGCCCTATTCCTTTTCAGGTCCATTTTGAAATTAAAGTATGTGCATCTTTTTTCTCTAAAATGAAGGAGAAGCATCAGATCTTAAGGGGCTGGATCAGACAAGTTTCGAGTGCACTGGATAAACAGCAAGCACCTTCGCGAGGAGTTGACCGCGGATCACCTTTGCTTGCGCAATCACATGGATTTCGAGTGGAAAAGTAAGTGGAGGATAACCGCCTTTTCGAACTTGAAACTTTATAAACTGCTAGGCTTTTTCCTTTTTCAGGTCCGATTGGATTTTTAAAGGACGTGCAACTTTCTACTCCGGAATGTTGGATATGTGTCAGATCTTCAGCGACCGGATTAGATTGGTTTCATGTGCGCTAGATAAACAAAAGGCACCTTAGTCGGGTGCTGACCGTGGTTCTCAACGGCCTGCGCTTTCATTTGGTTTTTGGGTGGAAAAGGAAGCAGAGGATAGTCACCTTTTTGGACCCAAAAGTTTTGTTTGATGGTCTTTTTTCTTCTTTGGGTCTGTTTAGAAATGTAAAGGACCTGCAATTGTCCGCCCCAATTTGTTAGTGGTGCGTCAGTTCTTCAAGGGTTGGTTCTTGCAAAAGTGCTAGAAACTTTAGTGTAATCTCTCTGATAGTTTATGATCATCGGATTTCATGATTTTTGATGGATTTTTGATGGATTTTTGTAAGCCTCCTATTGAGCGCTTTGAGTCATCTGCGTTTGGTTTAGCTGGTTAACTCCTTAAATTGTGTTAGATTGTTCTGGTCCTTACCATGTAAGGTCCTGTATATTATGTATTCTATCTTGTGGTTAATAGAAGGTTCCACTCTTATTTGACGAAAAAAAAATATAAAAATTCTTCATCCTTTAATTGCCTGATAAGGGATAAGGATTTTCATAAATTTTTAGTAAGTAGTAAGCGCTACTAAGGTTGCAAATTTACACTTTTACTCCTATATGTTTAAGCGTTGAAGAAAACATAAATAATGGTAGGAAGTAACTACCCCCCCCGTACGTATATTTCTATCATGTTCCTATTTTTGTTTTTTGGAAATAGTTGCTTAAATTATGGTAAGGCTATTTACTTGATTATGAGCTATTTTCAAGGATTTTAATTTTATATTCTTAACAATAAGAAAAGGTTATTTACTTGAGTATTAGCTATTTTCAAGGATTTTATTTTTATATCCTTAACAATTAAAAAACATTACACAAAGTATTTAAAATTCATGGCATAAATATTGCAACTACATCCAAAAATTGTGGAAAAAAAATCTTGGGCACTTATCCACATAGAACAAAAGTTACAACACGACCTTAAAAATTATGATCTAATCAAATGTTTGAAAAATATTTTTTTAATAATATTGAAAAATAAATAATTGTTTTTCAAATTTAAACTATATAACTTGCATTGGTTAAAGCTAAACTAATGGTGGTCAATGACAAATGTACGACTAGAATCCTACCATGGCAGGGACTAATAAGTCTCTTAACTTATAAACAAGAAAAAAAAATTGAAAAACTTACATAAAAAAATTCGGAGATAAGTGTAATAATAATCATATAGCCTTCAAAAGTTCTCCTACTTCTCCTACTTGTGCGAAAACATTATGAGCCTAATCCCTACACCTTCACTTGTCCTCTAAATTGGCCTTGCAATTCCTAGGCTCCATCTCCTCTATCCATGATATCTATAGCTTTCCCCCCTAGATTATAGCTCATCCAAGTCTCACTAGGGTTTTAAATCCTATACCAATCCTTGAAGCTCATTCCAATTTCTGATTCCTATTGTTAAAGTTGAGGCCTACTCTCCTTTCTTTTTAGACAGTAACCAGGTGGTCCCGTATGGCATAGTCCTCGCCATTTCCGATGGGATCCACACTATAATACTGCAAGCCCAAACTTTCTCTTCACGGACTCAATTTGATCCCGAATACACAACCATATCTTTGGTGGATCCAACCTCCCTCTTCAATGTTCAGAGAAGTTGGGACTTACTCGAGCCTGACCATGCTCGGAGCTCGAGCTAACTAGGGATAGTCAACCCCTTTTCGCTATACACTTCTATTGAAAGCCCATAGGCCTGCTTTGTTAGTTTCATATTTCGGTCGTGGCCACACAAACAAATATCACACTATTCGCTATACAATTCTGAAAAATTAGTCATTAATATTAGGAGTTCTCATTTGGATTCCATCACAGCAAGGTTCCTAGTAATGCCATACTTTTAAGCTATTAACTAGATTAGTTCTCATACTAACTTATTGTTAGTATTGTTTTTATTTCTTTCTTTTCATCCATGTTTTGGAAGTGGGTGACAATAACTTTACTTTGTTTTGGAAGTGGATAACAATAGTTTTACTTTTTAGTTTAGTTATTCTCTTGATTGGTTGAAATAAAATAAGATAGAAGATTGTGGGCCTAGTTCTACATCATAGTAGTCTATATTATTCAAGTTGACAAAATACTCATACTCATAAAAAGTTAATGCTTGTTTAGGTAGAGAAATTGTAATCTTTATAGAAATTATAATCCTTATTTATTTCACTTCTAGTAAATCTTACATTGCGTTTTTCCTTGGGTTGGTAAAAAAATTGATGGATAACTTAAAGGAGATTTATATGAAAGCACCAAATTAAAAGTAATATATGGTTAAAAAATCATATTCTTGGAAATCAAGTATCCCCATATAGGTAACACTAATATAGAATTTCATGAAGGGCTTCAAAGTCAATATAGCATATACATAGAACGTGACATAATTCATGAGAGAACGTGACATATGACCGAAAGGGAAAACTCCAAATACACATTGTAATCGCTTGGAGGGAAAGTAATAAAAGTTACCCATACCTTTCTTATTCGGCTTCCTCAATCAATTCAAATTTTCTTATTATTTTAAATAGTTGAAAACAGCCTTATCAAAAATATATATACGTCTACTTCTGCAAATTAGTTTTATATATTAAACTTTCTCTATTTTTAAATAGGTGAAAACAACCTACGTCCATATATCACGATTTTTTTGTTCGATTATTCAAATTTTCCTATTTAAAAGGACCTCAACAAAAATATATATATATATATAATGTTTTCAATATATATATATTAGTATTATTTTTTTTTCTTATATAAATACATCATGTTTTTTGTCCAAAAAAATATGTTTTCACGTACTTGATTTTTTTTGGATTATTCAATTTTTTTAAAAGAAACTCAATACATTACTTCTATATATCATGATTTTTTTTGGATTATTCAATTTTTTTTTAAAGAAACTCAATATATATTTATAGATAGATTCTTGCAAATTAGTTTTAAATAGTCGAAAACAGCTCCATATATAGACTGACTTCTGCAAATTAGTTGAAGCGTCATTTTTTTAAAAATTATTTCAATTTGTCTACAATGAATATTCATTTTTGAAAGTGTCATTTTTTTAAAATTATTTCAATTGGTCTACAATGAATATTCATTTTTGAATAGTGTAAAAATTTAAGGGAAAAAAATTTAATAATGAAATAAATAATATTAATTATTTTAAATGATGATAAAGATTAATATGTATTTTATATTTAATGTTCGATATTTTAAATTATTGAAGAATGATTAATATAGAATATTTGCAAATTAAAAGTTCATAGTAAAAAATATTTTAAATAATATAAAGTAAATATAAATGAAATATTTTTTATTTCATTTTATATTTAAAAAATAAGAATTTTATCAAATTCAAAATATGATAATTCCTTCATAATTAATTATTAATTTTATAAAGAAAACATACTAATATTTAAAACTATAATTTATTATAAATTAGTTTATATAATTTTTTTATTATTAATTATTTAAAATTATATTTAAAAAAATAGAATTGTGTTGAGAGGGGTAGCATCAAATATTGTATAGTCTTCTTTAAATTAGTTAGTTAATGTAATTTTCAAAATTAACTTCTTTCATTTTTTAATTTATATAAACATTTTCAATTAAAATTACTTTAAATGTTAATGGTAATGCATAGTATGGATCGTGAGAGGGTTTATAAAGAGAGTGCTTTCACTATCAATTCACAAGGATCGTGTTTGTATGGAGAGTTTAATCTAGTTCACTTTATCTTGGATGCTCTCATTTAAATGACTTTTTCTCTTATCAAATCTCATTACTTTAATTAATTTAAAAAGCCTATTTTGTAATGTGGTACCAAGTTTAACTTAGTACTTTTTAGTTATTTTGATTGAATAAATGTTTTTAAGTTGTTATCTCTTAAACCATAAAGAAATTGTGCAAATCACATATTAATAAAAAAATTTGTTATTACGCAAAGTCAACTCTAATATGCACATCAAATAACAATTTTCTCACTCGTAAAACAATAATATATATTATATAAAAAAAAAAAAATTATTTCTAAATATTCTCACCTTCATTTCCACTTGTAATAATAATTTCAAATGTTAGAAACTAGCAATTGCACAAGATTTTGCAAATGGAACATAATAAGGTAATAACATATAGCAATAATTAATTCTTATTTGACAACTATTGAAAGACAAAAATATCAACAAAAAGCCTGGACCATGCTACAATCAAATCTTACAGCAATACTGCTTCCTTGAGCCCTACAAATCATGAGGCCTATGTTGAAGTTAATGCTTCCTTGAGCCCTACAAATCATGAGGCCTATGTTGAAGTTAAAGACCTTATCTGATTATGCCAACATGAATTCCTTGTAAATAAAGAAATAGATCACGATTTGCTAGCTTCAAAATTAGAGGTTGTTTTGGTACAATTCCTCCATATTTCTTCTTCATCATTTCCTCATGCTATAGACAACCTTAATCAATACAAAGAAAATTTTTACTATTTTGAAACATGTGTCTACAAAGGACTATATCAAGTTTTTAATTAAATTTTGAATTTCTATGTGAATTAAAATCTACCCTTATATAAAACTGCACATATCTCAAATCTGGAAATTGAATCCAAGAATAGCATCAAATAAACCTATTCTTGAAAAAATTACTCTCCTCGTATGTGTTTCTCTTTTTACTATTGACTCACCTCTATATTATCCAAGAATAGCATCAAATACACCTCTTCTTGAAAAAATTACTCTCCATGTATGTCTTTCTCTTTTTACTATTGACTCACCTCTATATTATTTCCTTCACGATCCTTGAAAGTATTTAAAAGATCACATTGCTCTTTAAAACTAATCTCCTTAGTGTCTACCATGTTCTTGTTTTAATACAACACATTATGCTTAATAAAATCTAACCCATGTCTTGTAGTTGAGAACAATGTAGAGATCATTCAACAACATTTAAATCGCTTTATCTTGAAAATCAAACAAGTGTGGCCCATAAGCACCACAATGAAAATATTGTTTTTTTTACATCAAAAAGCCACACCTCACCTTGGTTTTAAAATAATGGCCCCAAAATTTATATAATCTACTCGTCTATCTGATTGGTAAAAACATGAAAGAGTTGTTGTGAATTTTACATTCTAGACAAAACATAGGAATAAATTTGACAAAAAAAAGTTGGATGAAGAAAAATCAAACATGTGGAAATTGTACATAGTGACATTTGTTGTTGCATGAGAATTTAGTCATTGACAAGTCCAAATTATTTTATGATATGCATCGAATAATATAAGCTCAAAGCATTCATGTTACATGTGATTTTTTCATCATTAGGCAAATGACTGTTAATACAGATCTCTTGCTATCCAATGAAGTGTTCCAAGCATTCCCTTACAATGTTGGAAGAAAAAAATCGCAAATACAACAAGAATCGAGGATTATATTGCTAAAAAACTTACTTTTAATCACTTGCTTGATTTCCTAGCTAGTATCTACTCAAACGGATTTTTGACTATTTTGGTCAGTGCAATTTTGCGCACTGTCTTCCACTAAAAACTACATAAATATCTTAACGAGAGTAAAAATAAAAAGTGATTTCTAGAAGCCTTCTTGGAGGAATATTTCCCAACTGAAGCCCTCGAGCCTCTATGTACTTGGGCCTCATCCCTCTGTTTATGGAGAAAACTTCCTCCCTTTGTGTAACCCTAATCCCTCCTTTTGAGGATCTCAACCCTTGAGAAGAGGATCTCAAACCTCCTCCTCTTGGTTTATAAATTCAACACAGACTGGAGGTTGGAGGAGGGACTTCTGAATGTAAACTTATGTTGTTGGAATAGGGATGGAAAACTTTTCACTTGAGGGGAGGATTAGAGACCATTTGGAGTAGGCTTACATCATCGAGGAAAGGTTGTATTGCTTCTTCTTGTTCAAATTAATACAAGCAACTATCTCTTTCCTAATTGCACTTGTTTTAATTCTCTTGCCAAAGTTCCTTGATAGTTTGCATAATTTATAACTGAACATTGATTTAATCTTATGATATATGCTATGTTGAAATTTTCATTCATTTTTTGTTTCATCTTTATTTACGCTATGTTTTTATGCCTTGTTTGTCTCTGTTCATGCAGGTCTTCTTGTGAAGTAATGAGGAAAGACTTTTGAAAGCATCGAAAAAAATTGCACAACCATTTTGTAGAATGGTAAGAGGCTCTTTCATATCTCATATTTCATATTTTATTTGTACATTAAGAAAAGGTAGCAGTCATTGAATCTGTTTGTTACTAGATCTCTTTTGAATATAGGGAGATCACCCTTGTCCGCAAAAGTGATTTGCCTGCCATAACTAATTGGTTACCATACTAGAGAATGATATATTCTTCATTATGCCCTCATGTGGCCTTTGATTGCTTTCTGTAACCTTGTTTGACTGTCTTTTGGACCCTGAAAGGTTAAAGCATTAGAGGAATTTTGAGGTCTAAAATCGGCCTCCTAAGAAAAATGTACAAACAAAATAAACTTTATAAAAACTAATAGGATTCAAGATGATGATGTCAACAATGGGGGATGGTTCACCATTTTTGGAGTAAAAAAGTAAAAAGATTATAAAATAATAAAATAATAAAATTG
>APFE030472910.1:893-30813 GCA_000404065.3 Pinus taeda | reverse complement strand
ACTACCAGCTTGATTTTTCATTATGTTCCTTTCAATGTTACAATACATATTTATACATGCTGAAGCATCCAATACCATGGACCCAAAAACCATCGCGTCCAAAACCATGGACCGAAAACCATCGCGTCCAAAAAACATGTGCGAAAATCATGCACAAAACCATAGGTGGGTCCGCCCAACCTAACATAGGGGGGCGCTGCTCTGGACCCCATAAAGTGGGGTTACGGGTACCCCTCAAACCCCCTGTTAACTATGTGGAAAGAATATAACACAACCCAACAATATCGCCATGCATTCATATTCACATTCACTTTCAGTTTCCCGTCGGTGAATCTGGGAAAGCCTTGGCCCAGACTCTGCCTCACCAAGACAACATTTCGCAATCCTAAGAGGGAAGGCTCTATCTTCCTCTCAGGAAATGCACATTTCTTCCAGTGACTATCCTCGAGTCTTTCATTGCGCAATTCTGAGGGACACTGACTACTGGCCCAAAAAATTGCGTAATGCAGTCACTAAGCCTACAACCATTACCAATTGAGATTGCACATTGCGCAATTCCAGCATTCAGTAGCCAAACTAGACTATGAATTACACAATTCCAACAATCATTCAGCCTCCCAGTAGCCCAGACTGTGCCTTGTGTAGCCTTGGAATTTAGTCTCCCGACCTCTTGGCAAAAATTGCGCAACCTTCATGATTAGTCACATAGGTATGTTGCAAGTTAAATCTTAAGTTCATTTTGGTTTTTGACTGATAGATTGTTTGCCATGAGTGTTTCCATATCTTTGGGTATCATAGGTGTTCATCTTCCTCTCAACAACACAAGTACAATGGTTTCCAAGAGAGAAGAGTCAAAGACACCGTTCAAAGCACACTTGAGGATGCAGTCAATCAAGTGTCTATGGACTTGGCTACCCACGAAGACATCAAGTTGTTCATAGACAAGGACACCAAGATATGATGGTAGCAGTATCACAATGAGCAACATCATGAACATTAACTGAAGGAAGTATACTAGATGCAATGAATGCAAGAGGAAGGTTGTTGACAACATAGAGGCAGAACAAAGTTGTAAGCTCAAGCATATCCATTTCTGGTGAAAGCAACTTTGGAGACTTAGGCTATGAAGTGATGGCGCAACATGAAGATCATGTAGAGGTAGAGAACGGAACAGAGAAGGAGTTGCATGTGCTCAAGCAACAAATCAAGGAAGAACATGAGCTGCATAAACAAGAAATGAGTTGCAACAAGAACATGTACAGCAGCGGGCGCAACATGCACTCACGGATGAAATTGCGCCTGTACAAGTTGAAGATCCATCCCAGCAGCTGGAACAGAGTAGACATGGTAAACAGTGTTGTTGATCACATGTAAGGGAATTCAATAGCATGCATGTCGTCATGTGCACGCATGTGATACCACTAATTCAGCACACTCATGGAGGCAAAGACAAGAATCTATTCAAACTGGAGCTGAACATGTAGTTGACAGTTGATGCGCATGACCACTAGTACACATTACAAGATCAACATGGGCACTATGCATCATTTTTTTTCTGCTTCGGCCACATCCAAGAAGACCACGCACATGTTAGCAGACAAGTTGGATGGAGGAGCCACACCAATGCACCTAGACGGAAAGGAGGCAAGAGTTCGCTTCAGCAAGATTTCACCACGAAGCGCATGCACGCCATCACGGATGACCAAGCTTGGCATTAGCTCACCACCTTCACCATCACAAGCATGTCAAAGAGTTGGTCTCACCACAACAGACCGAGTGTCAGTGATGTCTTGCACGGCTTGCTCAAGCCATTTTGTCTCACATGGGCACATGTGCATTGTAATGTAACATATTGTCAAGTGGAAGTTCAAGTGTCGATAGTTGGATGTAATAGCCATAGAGTAGATGAAGAGTCATTAGGGTAGATGAATTTTCACAAAGGGGAATGTCAAGGGCCACCCCACCCTTTGCTATAAATAAAACCTCATAACTCATTGGAAAGGCTTTTGGTCAGCCAAGCTTCCGATAGGACTATCTTAGAGAAAGCTTGGACAATATTGTGATGAGCCTTGGCTTCTCCACTACGCAGAGCTAGTACATCTCTTTGGAGGAGTAGGTGGTTGTGGCTATAATGTTCTACTATCAGAACTAGTGGTTGGACATGGATGTATTTTATGACTGGAACTTCCAATTCTTAATATAATAAGAGCCAACATGTTTCATGCATATGTTGTATTGTATTCTATGCTATCTAGTTTACTCTAAATGATATATGTATTTGTTTGCTTACGCATGCATGTATAGCTACCTATGTATGTATGTATGATTCTTTAAATGTGTTGTTGGTTTAACCACCACTTTGGATTGCTAGCTAACTTGCCTTCCATGTTGTGATGCATATTTTCTCATGTGTTCCCTTCTTAACTGTGTGCTATCACAAGTTTCCAAGGGACACACTCACCTCACCCTCAATGTGTTAGAAAATCTCATGCACCTTCCTTGGCTTGCTATAGTTGACACACTCTTGCTAACATCAGAGTTATCTTACTTGCCTCTGTGCGAGATCACGGTCAAGGCATTACTGTACAGCCCACTGTTGGGACTCCTACACCAAAAGGTCTGAGGTCTAATTGGGACTTCTTGCTAGGGAGATGCCCTTACATGTTGGTGGGTCCAGCACCGTCAACATTTTTGGTGCTAGAAGGAGGGCTAGATGACAAGCTGAGCCCTCATCATCTGTTTTGAATCTTCGCACTTCTATCATGGAGTTTGTTATAGTTCACCCTCCAAAATGTCCATCCAATGGACATATCTTCCATGTCGAGAGGGAGTTGTAGAATCACTTGTCACAACTCATGTATGATGGTGAAGGCAAAGTGGCCTAGCCTGAGCACTTAGATGACTTCCATGCGCTCATGCAAGGAATGGAAGATTTTAATGAAATACAAGTCTGTTCACTACTCGCACACACACTCCATGACCACCCATCACAATGGTGTGGCACACTACCTCATAACTCCATGCACTCATTCAAGCAGTTTAGTGATCTAATCGAATCTGTTTTCCACCATTTTGATCCTGAAGTGTTTGATAAAAAAATGTTAAAACAACGGAAGGCCCCGCATGAATCACCTATGGAGTTTTTGGAGTGATTCCATCTATTCAAGTTTGAATCCCCAAAAAGTCAAATGAAATTTTAGTATCTCATGGACAGACTCAAGTACTACCTTGTCCAATCCATCAATCCTAGGAACAAGTTCAAGCTCAAACCCCGCTTACCATACTTTGGTGATGGAGCTGCACAATCATAGATAGAAACAGTCGCTTTCACAAGTGATTGTCCGTTGTCCCCTCATCAAACAGCTCCACCATCCCAGAGTGATGTGGGAGAGTATGCACACACATTTGTTAAACCATCACATCCTTCGACATCGCTGCTTTTGATTTCTCACAGACTTGGTTGTGAGTCCCATACCTCGTCACATGTATTTTTTACCTCAACCTCCATCTTCAAACGGGGATAATCCTCCAGATGACACTACCTTGTGTTCTTTTGTTCCAGACTCTACATCTATTTTGAATGAGGATCGATCTATCAATGGAGTTGGTTTTGCGCAACCAACATGCATTGACATTCATGAAGAGCATGAATGGGAGCTTGAACATTCACTAATAGCAGAGGACCATTGTTGTATGTTAGTACCTCCTCCAGTTTTTCCTGACCTCTTTGGTGATCCTGCCATCCCTGATTTTTGATGTGTATCTTCGTCCATGGAAGCACCCATTGTTGATCATTTGCAAGACACACCGGATGTCAGTCCATCATTTGACAATGGAGAGGACCAATCATTTATTGAAAATCCACTTGATCTTTCATCCACTCTTTCTGGAAACACAGAGGGTGAACATCCTTCCTTCTCATCTACTCCTTTGTGTGATTCGTCGAACCATGGGGATGCTGACCAACATCTCGCATTTTCAGATCTTAGTTGTCGTGATCCCTTCACCCCATCATCTGATCATGATGTTGATTCACTCTTTGTTAATATATCTAAGACATTGGTCTACGATGATCCATCTATAAATGAAGATGAAACCTCCCAGATTGTCAAGGCACTTCAGCCTGAGCTGATGGTTATGTCAAGCCCTCGCTATCCTGAGGTTGGTTGCACTTTTGAGCAGGAAATTGGTCAAACATGCAAGGCTCCTCATCACTCATCTGTATGCATTAAAGATCAATCTAACACTCAAATTTCACTTCCTCCACTCGAACTACATGATCCCATTGCTCATGCATTGGAGGAATCTTACTCAGCAAGCACACTTGCATGACATAAGTGGTTTACCTTCCTCATGTGTGCTTGCATGTCACAGGAAAAGTGTACGTGTGCTTAACATCTACACATAATGTCACATGGCATCATGGTATCTCCACTGCCTACATGTCATTCTCTTTCACTCATTTTTGTTGCTTGGATGCTTGTAAGATCGAAGTGTGTTTGCCTTCACTATTATATCTTTCTTGTTTGTTAGTTCGCATAAATGTCTTATTCATGAACCATACCTTCACCAACATGGGTCGACCAATGCATCAGTGGTTGTATTGAAAATATCACTTCACGTGATCAGGCCCATGCACCGTTAGCTTAGGAGTAGGAGTAATGTTTTCTTTCAATCAGTTTGCTTGCATGCTTGTTTGCTTACTTGATTTGTTTGTTTGTTTGCTTATTTGCTTACTCACTTCACTTTTGCTTTTTGCTTCAGCTTCTTCTTTGCTTTGTTGTTTGTTTATTTTCTTTTTTCATTCGTAGGTTAGTTTCACATGAAACCATGTATGACTCTTGAAACAAGCTAGGTAAAGTACAAGAGGCCTTGTGCAACTATACTACTTGCTTATCTATCATCCTGCCTCTATATGAAGAACTTGTTACTTCTAGTCCATGATACGTTAATGGAAAATATGTATTGTTCGAAGTGAACCTCGCTAAAAACACAATGATTGCATGCTAACTAGTATCACCTACTCTAGTCGGTTGTTTTTGGGTTAACCCTTGTCAGCTTAGTCAAGTAGAGTAAGGTGAGGGGGAAATCCTTAACAGGCACGTCAGAGGTATAATAAACTACTTCTCTACTGGAAAAACCTCTTGTTCTCTCAATAAGTTGGGATCCCTCTTCCGCCTTTGAAATGAATAAGTGTTATGCACAGTTATGAAAAATGAAAAAATGAAAATGTGAAAAAAGTTTGAAAAAAAATGATAATGAATAAGGTGAAAGAAGAGAAAGACTTCATGTGTAGAAAGGTGATGTAAATAACTCCACTGGGGTACTAACCAGGCTCGCTGGCAACGAAGCCATGCTTCTATTCCTATGTGACTTTGTTGGGGTACTGTCTAGGCCTACTGGCAGCGGAGCAACACCAGAGATGAAACTAAGACTCTGATGACTATACTACTTGTGCACCAGTATATCGGTATCCTCAACCCTAATCGAAACAATTGTGTTGACTTGGCTTGGAATGTGTGTAAATTAACCAAGACCTTGGTAGATGCTACATATTATAATCAAGCAGGTGTGGAAACCAAGAGAAACTAAGAACTGAACTATACTTTTGGAGGTGTTAGACCCACTTTTCACGAACAAGGTCCACTCAGAGAGCTGGATTTCTACAAGTGTGTCACCAATTGTTGTAACGACTATAAACACCCTCCAAAATTTTGCCTTAGCTTGTTTTTTGAGCCTCCCTACCAACCTTTCACAACAGCATGTCTTGCTTCATCAAGTACACAAGCTTCAGTGATTTTCTTGCATAATGAAAGTGTGTCCATCAGAGCTTGTTGCATTCCCCTCACAGGTTGTTCCTCTGGACTTGGTCCAGCTATAGGCTGAGCATATCCCTCAAGTAATTGTGAAATTCTAGAGGGAAACCAGCCTTCGCTCCAAAAATTGTGCAATTATGTTTGGCAGCCTGTTGCGCTCCAGAATTGCGCAGTTCTTCCAGTTAGGCTTCATCTAGAAAATTGCGCATTTCCTCCCAGCAGGGCTGCTCAGCCTAGGAATTGTGCAATCTTGGGCACCAGTCAGTTGCTCTGCCCCGAAATTGCACAAATACCCTAGGCAGCCAGCCCAACTCCCTTCCAGAAATGCGCATTTTATCCCAGCAATTGAGTAACCTCTTGCATGTGAAGTTGAGTTGATCGATTCCCTCCAAGACTAAGCAAAATTGATTTGCATGCATGGGCTGCTTCTCGTAAGGCAGCATGCAAAGGCATCCCTTGATTCAGAGATTTAATTTTAGCAGCTGGAAGTTGCATGCAAGGATCATCTCAGAAACCTCCCACCAAGTGTCGCTTTTCCTAGATTTGTGGCATGTGCGTCACAATTTTGATTTTATCAAAACTCATGAATTGAATGCTGCAGAGATCATTCCTGACATCAAACTTATAGCTTTGACATCCCACGTCACATCTAGGAGTCATCAGCACATTCAACTCAGCTGCTTTGGGGTAAGCCCACTTTCCATGTCCTGTGTTGCATTTCTGGTGCTTTTTATGTTTCGTTTCGTATGAATGTTGCCTACTTGATTTCAGTGAGTGCTTGTTGTTTTGATACATACTAGCTTGTACTAGCATCATTTCAGTTTTCGTTAACATCTCACTGTTGTCGCATGCATGAAACTGTTTTTCATGAACGGTCACCGATTCGGCGACTCACCTCACCCATATGCATGTTGTTTCATTTTCTAAATCTATCATTCTTCATTTCCATGCACAATCATTCACTTATGCTTACACTAGGTATCACCATGCATTCACATTCACATTCGCTTTCAGTTTCCCGTTGGCAAGTCTAGGCAGCCTTGGCCTGAACCCTGCCTCACCAAGACAACATTGTGCAATCCTGAGAGGGAAGGCTCTATCTTCCTCTTAGGAATGTGCATTTCAGCCTAGTGACTATCCTCCAATCTTGCATTATGCAATTATGAGGGATAGTGATTATTGGCCCATAAAATTGCACAATTCAGTCACTGGGCCTGCAACCATTGCTCGCTGGGATTGCGCATTGCGTAATTCCAGTAGTCAAAAGGTAGAATGGACTATGCATTGCATAGTTCCAATAGCCAGTCAGCCTCCCAGTAGCCCAGACTATGCCTTACACATTCTTGGCAATCAGTCTACCGACCTCCCTGCGGAAATTACACAACCTTCATGATCAATCGCACAGGTATGTTGCAAGTCAGTTCTTAAGTTCATTTTGGTTTTCGACTGAAAGATTGCTTGCCATGAGTGTTTCCATGTCTCCAAGTATCGCAGGTGTTCATATGCCTCTCAATAGAATAGGTGCAATGTTTTCCAAGAGAGTAGAGTTGAAGACACCATTTAGAGCACACTTGGGGATGCAGTCATTCAAGTGTCTATGGAATTGGCTACCCACAAAGACATCAAGTTGTTCGTAGACAAGGACATCAAGATATGATGGCAGCAACATCAAAACAAGCAGCATCATGAACAATAGCTGAAGGCACCATACCAGATACAATGAATCCAAGAGGGAGGTTGTTGACAACACAGAGGCAGAACAAAGTTGCAAGCTCAAGCAGATCCACTTATAGTGAAAGAAACTTTGGAGACTCAGGCTATGAAGTGACGGTGCGACATGAAGATCATGCGAAGGCAGAGAACAGAAAATAGAAGGAGTTGCATGTGTTCAAGAAACAACTCAAGGAAGAAAAGGATCTACATAGACAAGAGAATGAGTTGCAGCAAGAACATGTACAGTAGCAAGAACAACATGCACTCACGGATGAAATTGTGTTCATACAAGTTAAAGATCCATCCTAGCAGCTGGCACAGAGCAAACATGGTGAGCAGTGTTGTTGATCGATGCAAGGGAATTCAAAAGCATGCATGTAATCGTGTGGACGCATAAGATCCCTCCCATTCAGCACACTCACTGAAAAAAAGACAAGAAAAAAATCCAATAGGAGCTAAACATTTAGTTTATAGTTGATGCGCATGACCACTAGCACAAACTGGAAGATCAAGATGGACACTATGCATCAATTTGTTTCCGGTTCAGTTGCACCCAAGAAGACCATGTGCATGTTAGCAGATGATTTGGATGGAGGAGCCACACTAGTGCACCTGGATGCAATAGAGGTAAGAGTTCGCTTCAGCAAGATGTCACCATGGAGCGCATGCACACCATCAGGGACAACCAAGCTTGGCATCATATCACCACCTTCACCATCACAAGCATGTCAAAGAGTTGGTCTCACCACAATGGACCGAGTGTCAGTGATGTCTTGCATGGATTGCTCAATCCATTTTGTCTCACATGGGCACATGTAAATTGTAATGTAACATATTGTCAAGTGGAAGTTCAAGTGTCGATAGTTGGATGTAACAACCATAGAGTAGATGAAGATTCATGAGGGTAGATGAACTGTCACAAAGGGGGATGTCAAGGGTTACCCCACCCTTTGCTATAAATAGGACCTCATAACTCATTGTAAAGGCTTTTGGTCAACCAAGCTTCTGATAGGACTATCTTAGAGAAAGCTTGGATAGTATTGTAACGAGCCTTGGATTCTCCACTATGTAGAGCTAGTACATCTCTTTGGAGGAGTAGGCAGCTGTGGCTATAATGTTCCGCTATCGAAACTGGTGGTTGGACATGGATCTATTGTATGGTTGGAACTTACACTTCTTAATATAACAAGAGCCAGCACGTTTCATGCATATGTTGTATTGTATTCTCTGCTATCTGGTTTACTCTAAATGATATATGTATATGTTTAGTTATGCATGCATGTATAACTATCTGTGTATGTATGTATGAATCTTTCTAAATTGTGTTGTTGGTTTAACCATCACTTTGGATTGCTAGCTAACTTGCCTTCTGAATGAGGATCGATCTATCAATGGAGTTGGTTTGGTGCAACCAACATGCATTGACATTCATGAAGAGCATGAATGGGAGCTTGAACATTCACTAATAGCAGAGGACCATTGTTGTATGTTAGTACCTCCTCCAGGTTTTCCTGACCTCTTTGGTGATCTCGCCATCCCTGATTTTTGATGTGTATCTTCGTTCATGGAAGCACCCATTGTTGATCATTTGCAAGACACACCAGATGTCAGTCCATCATTTGACAATGGAGAGGACCAATCATTCATTGAAAATCCACTTGATCTTTCATCCACTTTTTATGGAAAAATAGAGGGTGAACATCCTTCCTTCTCATCTACCCCTTTGTGTGATTCGTCGAACCATGGGGATGCCGACCAACATCTCGCATTTTCTGATCTTAGTTGTCGTGATCTCTTCACCCCATCATCTGATCATGATTTTGATTCACTCTTTGTTAATATATCTAAGACATTGGTCTACGATGATCCATCTATCAATGAAGATGAAACCTCCCAGATTGTCAAGGCACTTCAGTCTGAGCTGATGGTTATGTCAGGCCCTCGCTATCCTGAGGTTGGTTGCACTTTTGATCAGGAAATTGGTCAAACATGCAAGGATCCTCATCACTCATCTGTATGCATTGAAGATCAATCTAACACTCAAAGTTCACTTCCTCCACTCGAACTACACGATCCCATTGCTCATGCATTGGAGGAATCTTACTCAGCAAGCACACTTGCATGACATAAGTGGTTTACCTTCCTCATGTGTGCTTGCATGTCACAGGAAAGAGTGTACATGTGCTTAACATCTACACATAGTGTCACATGGCATCATGGTATCTCCACTGCCTACATGTCATTCTCTTTCACTCATTTTTGTTGCTTGGATGCTTGTAAGCTCGAAGTGTGTTTGCCTTCACTATTATATCTTTCTTGTTTGTTAGTTCACATAACTGTCTTATTCATGAACCAATCTTCACCAACATGGGTCAACCAATGTGTTAGTGGTTGTATTCGAAATATCACTTCACGTGATCAGGCCCATGCACCGTTAGCTTAGGATTAGGAGTAATGTTTTCTTTCAATCAGTTTGCTTGCATGCTTGTTTGCTTACTTGATTTGTTTATTTGTTTTCTTATTTTCTTAATCACTTCACTTTTGCTTTTTGCTTCATCTTCTTCTTTGCTTTGTTGTTTGTTTATCTTCTTGTTTCATTCGTAGGTTAGTTTCACATGAAACCATGTATGACTCTTGAAACAAGCTAGGTAAAGTACAAGAGGCCTTGTGCAACTATACTACTTGCTTATCTATCATCCTGCCTCTATATGAAGAACTTGTTACTTCTAGTCCATGATACGTCAATGGAAAATATGTACTGTTCGAAGTGAACCTCGCTAAAAACACAATGATTGCATGCTAACTAGTATCACCTACTCTAGTCGGTTGTTTTTGGGTTAACCCTTGTCAGCTTAGTCAAGTAGAGTAAGGTGAGGGGAAATCCTTAATAGGCAGGTCAGAGGTATAATAAACTACTTCTCTATTGGAAAAACCTCTTGTTCTCTCAATAAGTTGGGATCCCTCTTCCGCCTTTGAAATGAATAAGTGTTATGCACAGTGATGAAAAATGAAAAAAATGAAAAGTTGAAAAAGGTTTGAAAAAAAATGAAAATGAATAAGGTGAAAGAAGAGAAAGGCTTCATGTGTAGAGAGGTGATGTAAATAACTCCACTGGGGTACTAACCAGGCTCGCTGGAAATGAAGCCATGCTCCTATTCCTATGTGACTCTGTTGGGGTACTGTCCAGGCCTACTGGTAGCGGAGCAACACCAGAGATGAAACTAAGACTTTGATGACTATACTACTTGTGCACTAGAATACCGATATCCTCAACCCTAATCGAAACAATTGTGTTGACTTGGCTTGGAATGTGTGTAAATTAACCAAGACCTTGGTAGATGCTACATATTATAATCAAGCAGGTGTGGAAACCAAGAGAAACTAAGAACTGAACTATACTTTTGGAGGTGTTAGACCTGCTTTTCACGAACAAGGTCCATTCAGAGAGCTAGATTTCTACCAGTGTGTCGCCAATTGTTGTAACAACTATAAACACCCTCCAAAATTTTACCTTAGCTTGTTTTTTGAGCCTCCCTACCAACCTTTCACAACAGCATGTCTTGCTTCATCAAGTACACAAGCTTCAGTGATTTTCTTGCATAATGACAACGTGTTCATCAGAGCTTGTGGAATTCCCCTCACAGGTTGTTCCTCTGGACTTGGTCTAGCTACAGGCTGAGCATATCCCTCAAGTAATTGTGAAATTCTAGAGGGAAACCAACCTTCCCTCCAGAAATTGTGCAATTATGTTTGGCAGCCTGTTGCACTCTGGAATTGCGCAATTCTTCCAGTTAGGCTTCATCTAGAAAATTGCGCATTTCCTCCCAGCAGGGCTGCTCAGCCTAGGAATTGTGCAATCTTGGGCACCAGTCAGCTGCTCTACCCATAAATTTCACAAATACCCTAGGCAGCTAGCCCAACTCCCTTCCAGAAATGCGCATTTTCTCCCAGCAATTGAGCAACCTCTTGCATGTGAAGTTGAGTTGATCGGTTCCCTCCAAGACTAAGCAAAATTAATTTGCATGCATGGGCTGCTTCTCCTAAGGTAGCTTGCAAAGGCATCCCTTGATTCAGGGATTTAATTTTAGAAGCTGGAGGTTGCATGTGAGGATCATCTCAGAAACCTCCCACCAAGTGTCGCTTTTCCTAGATTTGTGGCATGTGCGTCACAATTTTGATTTTATCAAACTCATGAATCGAATGCTGCAGAGATCATTCCTGACATCAAGCTTATAGCTTTGACATCCCACGTCACATCTAGGAGTCATTAGCACATTCAACTTAGCTGCTTTGAGGTAAGCCCACTTTCCATATCCTGTGTTGCATTTCTGGTGCTTTTTATGTTTCGCTTCATATGAATGTTGCCTACTTGATTTCAGTGAGTGCTTGTTGTTCTTTTGATACATAATAGCTTGTACTAGCATCGTTTCAGTTTTCGTTAACATCTCACTGTTGTCACATGCATGAAACTGGTTTTCATGAATGTTCACCGATTCGGCGACTCACCTCACCCATATGCATGTTGTTTCATTTTTTAAATCTGTAATTCATCATTTGCATGCACAATCATTCACTTATGCTTACACTCGGTATCACCATGCATTCACATTCACATTCGCTTTCAGTTGCCCGTCGGCAAGTTTAGGTAGCCTTGGCCTGAACCCTGCCTCACCAAGACAACATTGTGCAATCCTGAGAGGGAAGGCTCTATCTTCCTCTCAGGAATGTGCATTTCAGCCTAGTGACTATCCACCAATCTTGCATTATGTAATTCTGAGGGATAGTGATTGTTGGCCCATAAAATTGCACAATTCAGTCACTGGGCCTGCAACCATTGCCAGTTGAGATTGCGCATTACGCAATTCCAGTACTCAAAAGGTAGAATGGACTATGCATTGCACAATTCCAACAGCCAGTCAGCCTCCCAGTAGCCCAGACTGGGCCTTGCACAGTCTTGGCAATCAGTCTCCCGACCTCCCCGTGGAAATTGCGCAACCTTCATGATCAATCACACAGGTATGTTGCAAGTCAGTTCTTAAGTTCATTTTGGTTTTCGACTGAAAGATTGCTTGCCATGAGTGTTGCCATGTCTCTAGGTATCGCAGGTGTTCATATGCCTCTCAATAGAATAGGTACAATGTTTTCCAAGAGAGTAGAGTTGAAGACACCATTCAGAGCACACTTGGGGATGCAGTCATTCAAGTGTCTATGGAATTGGCTACCCACAAAGACATCAAGTTGTTCGTAGACAATGAAATCAAGATATGATGGAAGCAACATCACAACAAGCAGCATCATGAACAACAACTGAAGGCACCATACTAGATACAACGAATCCAAGAGGAAGGTTGTTGACAACACAGAGGCAGAACAAAGTTGCAAGCTCAAGCAGATCCACTTATAGTGAAAGAAACTTTGGAGACTCAGGCTATGAAGTGACAACGCGACATGAAGATCATGCAAAGGCAGAGAACAGAACATAGAAGGAGTTGCATGTGCTCAAGAAACAACTCAAAGAAGAAAAGGATCTACATAGACAAGAGAATGAGTTGCAGCAAGAACATGTACAGTAGCAAGCACAACATGCACTCACGGATGAAATTGTGTTCATACAAGTTAAAGATCCATCCTAGCAGCTGGCACAGAGAAAACATGGTGAGCAGTGTTGTTGATCGATGCAAGGGAATTCAAAAGCATGCATGTAATTGTGTGGACATATGTGATCCCTCCCATTCAACACACTCATTGAAGAAAAGACAAGAAAAAAGTCCAACAGGAGCTAAACATTTAGTTTATAGTTGATGCGCATGACCACTAGCACAAACTGGAAGATCAAGATGGACACTATGCATCAGTGTGTTTCTGGTTTAGTCACACCCAAGAAGACCATGTGCATGTTAGCAGATGATTTGGATGGAGGAGCCACACTAGTGCACTTGGATGCAACAGAGGTAAGAGTTCGCTTCAGCAAGATGTCACCATGGAGCGCATGCACATCATCAGGGACAACCAAGCTTGGCATCATATCCCCACCTTCACCATCACAAGCATGTCAAAGAGTTGGTCTCACCACAATGGACCGAGTGTCAGTGATGTCTTGCATGGCCTCCTCAATCCATTTTGTCTCACATGGGCACATGTAATTGTAATGTAACATATTGTCAAGTGGAAGTTCAAGTGTCGATAGTTGGATGTAAAAGCCATAGAGTAGATGAAGATTCATGAGGGTAGATGAACTGTCACAAAGGGGAATGTCAAGGGTTACCCCACCCTTTGCTATAAATAGGACCTCATAACTCATTGTAAAGGCTTTTGGTCAACCAAGCTTCTGATAGGACTATATTAGAGAAAGCTTGGATAGTATTGTAACGAGCCTTGGATTCTCCACTACGCAGAGCTAGTACATCTCTTTGGAGGAGTAGGCAGCTATGGCTATAATTTTCCGCTATCGAAACTAGTGGATGGACATGGATCTATTGTATGGTTGGAACTTACACTTCTTAATATAACAAGAGCCAGCACGTTTCATGCATATGTTGTATTGTATTCTATGCTATGTGATATCACAGGTTTCCAAGAGGTACACTCACCTCACCCTCAGTGTGTTAGAACCTCTCATGCACCTTCCTTGGCTTGTTGTAGCTGTCACACCCTTGCTACCAACAGAGTTATCTTACTTGCCTTTATGTGAAATCGTGGTCAAGGCATTACCATACGACCCACTGATGGGACTCCTACACCAAACGATCTGAGGTCTAATTAGGACTTCTTACCTGGGAGATCCCCTTACATGTTGGCGAGTCCAGCACTATCAACAGCTTCCCATAAAAGAAAACAAAAATCCTTGTATATAATCCTTTGTTTCCCCTGTTATTAATTTAGATGAATTGCCACTGGTTGATACACAATTCAAGGTCATAGATACCAATTATGCATTTGATATATATGAACTTCACAATTTGGCATATCAAAAGTTTGAAGACGCTAGTGATGAGTTTAGTTTTTGGGAATCCCTACTGACTAGTTCTTCTTCCCTCAAACTCATCATTTCCCAAAACTTGTAGCCTGGTGTGGAGCCTGATACCTTCCTAGTCCAAGAGCTATAATTGCTCAGAACAATAAAACCCTTTTTCATATTACAACTGAGTCAATTTTCCAAGCCCTTCAGCTAAATCCTCAGGTATCCTTGCATCCTTTTTCTTCTGATGCTTTAATGGAAATATACAATAAACTCACTTTCCCACAAAGATCTCACATATTCGAGTCATTTTTACTAGAAAACTCAGAATTACCTAGACCTAACCCTCCTAATCCCTCTTCAATGTTTCCTGAGATGTCTAGGAAAGTTATTTCCTTAGTGTCTTGTTTGTTAGGATATCCTAATAACCAGTGGGTTTATGAAGTCATTTTGGGCTTTCTATCAACATTTTATTCTTGTAAAAACCATCAATTATGTTTAACTATAGTCAGTTTCTTTATGATATTATTCATGAGCAATTTTTAAAGTTCGGTGCAAAAGTATCATTTAAGCACCAACCAATTTTGGTTTACCTTTTTTATATTATCAATTTGAAATATTCAACTTTCCTTTAAAAAATTGGATGTTGAAGGTAAACCTTTGTCAGTTATTCATTGGCCACCCTTGGTGAGGAAATATTCTTAAGAGTTTTCTTTCAGTGATTTCGTAAATCAATTCTTGTACATAGCTACTTATTTGTTAAATAGTGATGCATTCCCCAGAATTTCAACAGAGATCAAGAGAATTATTGATGCAGGAGCATCTAGATCTAGCTAGCAATGTGATGGAGTGGTCACATGTTGTGGCTAATGCAAGTTTGGAGAAGACTTGGTTGTTTAAAGTGTATTAATCTCAAACACATGAAAGTAGCTAATTATTTCCCAATTCTAAACTGAATTAGGAATAAAAGGCAAGTGATCCTCCCTGCGTGGAGATCAAGCCGAGTAGTCTAGTTTTTTTAGATTAGGATAGGATTTGAATTTTAAAGGTATAATTTATTCCTTCAATTGTGGAGGAGATGGTTAGCTTAGCATATATGTGTTTCCTTTCTTTTTTGAAAGGAGGATCGAGACAGAGAGGGAGAGGATCGAGAGTTTTGTAAGCCTACAGGTAGCATAGGAAAAAGAGGCCGCTAACTAGAATAATCAGGCTAGAGAGGGGCAGAGAGGCTAAAAACTTTTAATTACGCGTTTATGTGTGCATATACAGAGAAAATGAATAGATCAAGAGGAGAGAGATAGTGAGTGGATCGTATATTTTTGAAACAGAGGTCTTTGTTGTGTAATCTGGCCTAAGGCTGAGACTCTGTAATGTGTTTATGGTGAATAAATCAATGTTGCGTGTATTATGATATAAACGGCCCGTGGAGGCCTCAAATGCTTTTTTTCTCTTTGATTTCGGTTGAATTTGGTATTGGCCCTATGATTTCATATTTTGTAGTGGAAATCCCTATGGTTAAGGCAATCCTACTGTAATTTGGGTCTACAAGCAGAAAACCCATTTACACAAAGAAACAACGCAAAATACTTAGCGGATTTAATAAAGCGGACTTGAAATAATATAAATTCCACTTTTGGGGACTTATCGGGTCTAGGTAATTCTATATATATCACATTGCTAAATCAGATCGGCACAGGATGCAAGCCTCTACCCAAGCCTTGGCGATATGTAATTGCTGACATATCGCATCAGCACTTCAAAATGGGAATAGTAAAATGTTAAGTGGTGTATTGTGGTTGCTGATAGCGAGCAGCGATAATCGCATTGGACCCCGCCAAAGGATTGCGCTGATGTTGCAAACCAATAGGACTATCGATTGCTAATAAGGCGATTTGATCTAGACCGTCAGATCTCATAGCTCCATATTGACAACCATTAGTGCTCAATGAATTGACTGTCGCGTACGGTAAGCGCACCGATGCAAAAAGGTAAAAATCGATGTTTTTGTGTGGTTTCAATGTATTTTCGTGTATTCATATATCCCGATATATATGAGCCTGCGATGGTTTGCGATAGTGATATTATGATAAATCAATGGTAAAGGAGTGATGTGTGGACCTGATAGGGTTATGAACATGGTTATAATGTTTTTGAAGTCCGAAAAAAGGCTTCAAGCGGGGTTTTTATGAATTTCTGTGTGTTTTAAATATTTACCAGAAAAGGTATGGTCCCGGGGTTTTTAACCGTATAAAATGCTTCTGATACATATATATGTGGGCACGGATTTATAAAGTTTAATAAGGGGCTATTAAATGGAAATTAAGTCCCGATAAGGAATATGAGTTTTGCAGCCTTAGGGTTGCACCATTTTTGGTATCAGAGCAAGTTTGTGATTGAAATAACTGATAGCATAGCAAAATTGTAATTGAATAATTGGGGTTAAACAGAACAAAGAAATTATGTATGAAGGAATTAAAAATAGAGTTATGTGTTGAAGCATTTATGCAGGCAAGATGAAGGATCAGAATCTAATCTGACAAAAGGAAGGCACACAGAGGTGATGTGTAGCAGAACTTGCAAATGCAAGAGACAGAGGAAATCCATTCAAAACACAGGTGACAGCATAAGAAAGTGTGAAGACTGTAGTAATATAGAACAAGAGAAGCTGTGAGAGAAGAACCAGATGTGTTCTTAAAAGCAGAGCAAGGAAAGCACTCTGATGTGGCAGTGAACCTGAAGAATCCAACAAGAGATTAGACAGAGAGGATAGATGAAGTGTTCTCAAGAGGGAGTGAGAGATTGTAGAAGCCTAGAAGGAGCAAAGGTGTTCCTCAAGAGGAGGTTCCAGATAGATGACCGTGCTTACCAAACGACTGAGTGAGATGAGCTTAATGAGGTAAGATCATAGTAAGGAGGACTTGCTGTTGCAGAGGAGTGAGGAGCTCATGAACAGAGAGGAGAAGAAGATGACTACTGACAGTCATAGCAGAGGTTTAGAAAGAAGCCACAATAGAAGGAATGATTCCAAAGCAAATGGCATCAAAATGAGTTAAGAAGAGTTTGACAGAGAGAGAGTTGAGATAGATTTCCAAATTGGAATATTGATGGAGATGCTGCAAAGAAGTGATAAAGACCAGAAGCATGGTTGGACCATGAGAAGGAGAGTAAAGTGGCAAAGGCTACAAGAGAAGAGAAATCAGCGAGTGAATTTAGAGATAGCAGAAGAATTGAGAAAGATAGAGCAGATATTGAGTGCTCAAGAGGAACCAGAGGAACTCAGAGAAGTAGAAGTAGAAATGGAAGTTTCCATTTGTAGACCAGAACAAGGTGAAATGTTGGGTGAAGAGGATAATAGGAGATCAACTGAAGATCTCATGGAATATTGGCATAGTTTAGAACAATTCGAAGATATGAAGACAATGGAAGTAGATGAAGCAATGAAGCCTTGTGATTTTAATTCTCATAGTTTGTGTATGTTTGCAGGATATGCAGAGGATGATGGACAGTCTAATGAAACTGTCACAAGCAGGAATGAAGCTTTTGGGGTGAAGTATGATGGAGAATGCCTTTTAGAGGAAGAAGGTGTTGATCTATTGTAGCAGAAGGAGTTCATAGATGAAATTATGTTTGGTGTGGAGCAACCAGATGAAGTTGATATGGACCAGAAGTCTAATGACAATGCCATAGTGGCACTACAAGAAGGTAAACAAATGAATTTTTTTAATGAAAATGATGAAAGAAATTTGCAATATGTTAGTGCAGAAAATTGGATAAATTAGTAGGATTTCCAGGAAAAGGATGAAGCTGAGAATGGAAATTGTGATGAACTGCTGGAGAGATTTCATATGGAATTAGAATTCTTGGAAAGACTACTCAAGGAACCTGAGGAAGAAATGAAGCTTTCAGAACCTAATGGAGAAAAGGATATGGTTACTATGCATGATAAGGATGAACTTTATCTAACATGTATAGAGTTAAGTAAATGTTTAGACTCTTTAGTTAATGATGTGACTGCAGGTGTGGAAGACAACATTAATAAATATGATGCTGAAATCAAAGAAGTTGAGTAGAAATTATTTGAAGGTGAGATGAAAGATCATGAGCAACAAGGAAGTTATGTCCTCAGACACATGAAGGAGACAGGAGTATTAATCCAGCAAGATGAATATGGAAGGAACCATCAATTTGAAAGGGATGATTAGCAACATGAGAATGAATTTGAGGAACACATTAGATTGCAATAGGATATAAACTTGCAGCATAATGAAGAACAAGAGACTAGTTTGGCAATAATGAGAGCAGAAGTGAATATAATAACAGAAGGGCTACAAAGAAAGACAAGTAAAGACCAAAGATACAAATGGAGAATGAAGAAAAGGGTCAAATGGAAGCTATTGCAACAGAGGTGGAAAGGAAAGCTGATGAACGTGTTCAGGGAAATTGAACAAATTCATATTGATATGTTAGAGAAGGAGAGACTCAAAGGAATGGAGTCACATCAAGAAGGATCTGCTAAAATCCAAAAGATCTATGATGGAGGATTGGTGTTTGAAGCATCAAAAGAAGATGAAAGGTATTGTATTTTGAAAACTAAAAGTTGTTGCGTGTTTGCAGGTCATATAGACTTGAGGAAAGACAAGCAGTTATTGGAAACTGTTATATTAATAGGTGAATAGATGACTACTAATAGTCATATGCAGAAGAAAGAGGAAAGTTACAGTCAAGTGAAGGAAGATGTCCATTCAAATGACATCCAAAGGATAATTCAAAAGAAGGATGGCAAAAGAATTAATGAGATCAAAGGTTACACTGAGAGGGAAGAACAACTGTTAAACATAGCTATGGTAAATTATGTAGCTATTAGGCAATTGTTTAATACTGAAGCCAAAGGAGACAAGCTACTAAAGGTTGATATATAAGACTTTGTGGATATTACACAGTCATTGAAGATCATTGACCTTGAAGAAAGCCAGAGGAAAGAAGGACTAAAGACAGATGATGCAGACAATGAAGATTGTGCAAAACGTTTGGAAGAAATTCCAAATGAAATGGCAGATTGGTGGCATGAGTTAAAGAGGCAAGGAAACCAAATAATAAGTGATCAAATTCTACAACCAGAACTGAATGAAAACAAAGTGGTCATGAATGAAAAATATGAGAAAGAAGTCGTCAGAAATGTTGGCATAATGAGGAAGAAAGGTAAAGAATTTGTGTTTATTGAGTTGATTAATTGTGATTAAGATTTATATGCAGGAATAAGGCAATGTGAAGCCAATCTGAACCAAGGAGTTAATTCTGAAGATCAGATCGAATTAATGAAGGATGAGATCAAAATGTCTCAGAAAGATGAAATGGTGTCGAATCTACAGTATGGGAGTGTTGAACTAGAACTAAATTCAAGAGATGATAGTAACATAATTACTATTATGTTACAGGGATTTATTGATGAAGAAGAGGTTGAAGATGACATTTCAGATGCAGACAAGTATAATGCCATAATCCTTAAGAGTGCATAAATGAAGCTACTGGAAAAAGAAATATTCCAAGTAGCTAAACAAGCAAGAAGAATTCTAAGCTTTCACGAAATTTGTGAAGTTACAGTTATGCTGAGAATTGAAGTAAGAAGTAGTGAAGTCATTGCAGAGGATCAATGGAGAAGGCATTTGTACATTTCAGAAATGTATATGGAAATTTATTGGCACAAGGATTATGATGTTCTTATTCAAGAACACAATTAGATGTAGGAGAATAGTATTCAATGCATGAGAAGTGAAGTGGACAAATAATTGTATGAGTTGTGGAGACTCATATAGCAGCGTTCCAATAAAACAAGTACAGGACAAAAGAAGAAAGGAAGATTGGCTAGAAGGGATGGTACAAGTGAAGGGAATGGAAAACTGCGAATTAATATGAGCAAAACAATAGTAAGATATGTGAAAAGGACAGCAGCAAATAGTGAGAGCATGGCTAATGGAACAATACAGCATAAAGGAGGGAGACCTGGAGGACAAACAACAGTAGTAGCAACCAAAGACAAACTACCAAACAAACTATGGGATCCAAGAGGAAATAGATCAGAAGTGCATGATCAGTAGATCATGATTAATTTAAAACTTGGGAGTCTGATGCAGGAGCATCTAGACCTAGCCAGTAATGTGATGGAGTGGTCACATGTTGTGGTTAATGTAAGTTTGGAGAAGACTTGGTTGTTTAAATTGTATTAATTTCAAATACATGTAAGTAGTTAATTATTGCCTAATTCTAAACTGAATTAGGAATAACAGGCAAGTGATCCTCCCTGCATGGAGATCAAGCCAAGTATTCTATTTTGTTTAGATTAGGATAGGATTTGAATTCTAAATGTATAATTTATTCCTTCAATTGTGGAGGAGATGGTTAGCTTAGTATGTATGTGTTTCCTTTCTTTTCTGAAAGGAGGAGTGAGACAGAGAGGGAGAGGATCGAGAGTTTCATAAGCCTATGCGTAGCATAGGAAAAAGAGGCTGCTAACTAGAATAATCAGGCCAGAGAGGGGTAGAGAGGCTAAAAACTTGTAATTATGCATTTATGTGTGCATATACAGAGAAAAGGAATGAATCAAGAGGAGAGAGATAGTGAGTAAATCGTATGTTTTTGAAATAGAGGTCTTTGTTGTGTAATCTGGCCTAAGGCCAAGACTCTGTAATGTGTTTATGGTGAATAAATCAATGTTGTGTGTATTATGATATAAATAGCCCTTGGAGGCCTCAAATTCTTGTTTTCTCTTTGATTTCGATTGAATTTGGTGTTGGCCTTGTTTTTTTATATTTTGTAGTGGAAATCCCTGTGGTTAAGGCAATCTTAGTGTAATTTGGGTCCGCAAGTGGAAAACCCATTTACACATAGAAACAACGCAAAATACTTAGTGATTTAATAAAGCAGACTTGAAATAATATAAATTCCACTTTTGGGGACTTATCGGGTCCGGGTAATTCTATATATATCACATTGCTAAATCGGATCAGCAGGACGCAAGCCTGTACCCAAGCCCCAACAATATGCGATTGCCGACATATCGCATCGGCACTTCAGAGCAAGAAATAGTAGTGTTAAGTGGTGTATTACGACCGCCGATAGTGAGCAACGATAATTGCATTGGACCCCGCCAAAGGATTACGCCTATTGCAAACCAATAGGATTGGTGATTGTCGATAAGGCGATTTAATCTGGACCGTTAGATCTCATAGCTCCAGATCGACAGCCATCAACGCTCAATGAATTGAATCTCGCGTATGGTAAGAGTGGCGATGCAAAAAGGTAAAAATTGATGTCTTTGTGTGGTTTCAATGTATTTTCTCGTATTCATATATCCTGAAATATATGAGCCTGCAATGGTTTATGATAGTGATATTATGATAAATCAATGGTAAAGGAGTGATGTGTGGACCCGATAGGGTTATGAACATGGTTATAATGTTTTTGAAGTTTGGAAAAAGGCTTCAAGCAGGGTTTTCAGGCATTTCTATGTGTTTTAATATATATTACCCAGAAAAGGTATGGTCCTGGGGTTTTAACCGTATAAAATGCTTCCAATACATATATATGTGGGCATAGAGGTATAAAGTTTAATAAGGGGCTATTAAGGGGAAATTAAGTCCCGAAAAGGAATATGAGTTGTGTAGACTTAGGGTTGCACCAATTATGGATCTAAGTGAGAAGATAAAGGTTGGAGATTGGTATTTATACCAGGATTTCACTGAACTTAGAATTTATGGTTGTGAGCCTCAACCGTACAAATTGCTAGTGTTTCTCCCCATGAGGATTTCTGCACTGGAATACATCATACAAATGTTAAATATGGTTGAGGTTCATTTTGTTTCCAGAAAACAAAAGGCTCAGTTTAAATTGAAAGTGAAAGTTGGTACATTCATCATTAATACCTGAGTTGCAAAGAAAGAGGTCAATGACTTATTGAGCCAAATTAAGTTTAAATTAAGTTTTACTTGATCATATGATCCATTAGGAGTAATCTCATCAATGATAATTGCTTTGAAATCTCCACCATATAATATGCATGTGGAAAAACACCAAATTGAGTAGTTTGCTAACAGGGAAGATTGGACAGAGAATACATTGCAGGAAATTGAAGAGCCATTTTCCAGTCAAACAACATTGGAAACTCCAAGGATGATAGAGAAAGAACTGAAGAGACCAAGAGAAAGCATATCACTAGTAGGATCTAAGCTACAATGATCAACATTCAAAATATTTAAAAGGAGTAAATATGTACCTATTGAAGAAGAATTTTTAGAAGCTCAAACTTCTAAATAACTTACTATATTGGTAATGATCAACACAATCTTCTTTACAACATATTTTTGAAGACACATTAGAATCTCCTTCTTCTCCTTATTCTCCAAAACAAAAAAAGAGTTTTTTTTCAAAGTTCTTAGAAATGAACAAGAAAAATGAGGCCCTAAAGACTTCAACATATGCAGAGTTTTGGAAGAAGTCTTCCTCAACTCAAACAAAATTTATTTTAGCCCTTGATAGTGAAAAAGGGCAATTCCAAATAGAAATCTTGGAACCAAAGGTCCATATGCCTAAATCTACAGAATATTATAAAACTTTTATGTTTTCATTTGACTCAAAGAAAATTCATCCTATTGATCAGATTGACCTTCATAAGCAAGCAGGGGAAATGATATATTCATCTTTAACTAGTTTTTCCATGGAAACTTCCAAGTTAAAGGCTTCTCTAAACAACATTCATTCCTAATTAAAACTGGATAAAATGTCTTCTTTAGTAAAGGACACTAAAATCAAAGGTCTTGAAGTTTTAGTTATAAAATTAGGATTAGATCCTACAGATATCAAGGAAGCTGAGGAAATCATCAAGAGAAGAAATGTTGATATTCAAGCATTAAGGAAACAATTGAAGTTGCCAACAACTGAACATCCACATGCCCAAGAAGTCATTCAGTTAAAGAAGGAGAAGGAGAACATGCTTTGAATGATTGTTGAACAGAACATATAGATACAAAATATGGAAGTTGAAATGCAAAAGTTAATCAAGGAAAAAGAACTACAACTTAGTACTGCAGCACCAACTTCCACAATAGTGACTTCAAGACCACCAATTTCTACAGCAGCAGTGTCTACAACAAAAACAGAGACCACATGCCAACATTCAGTAGAGAAGTTATCAAAAGCTATGGGAGACTTGTCATTGAAATGTATTGAGATTGAAAAACTCTGAACTTTATTGGAGAAAGTTAAAAATGACAAGATAAGTGCTCACAACACATATCTAGCTGAAGTTGAAAAGAATTTCAGATTAACCAGGTAGATAGAAAAATATGAAAATGAGTCACTGATTGCACAAACATTGGCAAAAGAAAAATATAAAATATGGATTGATATCAATTCTACCATGATTGAACTCTGGACATCAATTCAGAATATTTTTGAACAAGAACAGTTAGTGGACAGATAAAAGGTAGTCATCGCAGGAATCAAGGAAGAATTGGAGCATATGCCTGAAGAAGCAAACAAAATAATTAACGTATTGAATTCTAAAACTAAAGAAGAATTAGAAGAATTTAGAATTGAGAACAAACTGATACTGTCCTAGAGGGAAGAAGAGTTTTGAAAAATAAAAATTTGATGTTACATTTAGAAAGCAAGTGTCAAAACTTGGAAGCCCAGATTACAAAATTTCATAGGAAATTTAAACTTTGCAGCAAAAGGGACTTCCAACTCTAAGACATTGCTATCAATACAAATTGCACTAGATAACAACAAACATAACCAAGTTTTCTAAAGTTAAAGGGACCATCAATGGGAAAGCATTCCTCGAAGGGATGGAGTATGATCTTTTCATTCAACATGAAGTTAACCATTTGTTCATCATTAGGCCAACTTTTGAAAAATACACTGAAGTTTATGAGGCATAGAGGAGGGTGACAAAATTTTCTATCCCAGATGAAAAGAGATGGGATAAGTTACTTGAACTCATCGAGTAAAAAGAAAGCAAGGAATTCAGTGACCAGTGATAGGAAAAGAGGAACAGTAAGCCGATAAGGAGGAATAGAAAACAGAAAATCAGTCAAAGACAACAGTCATAAAAAAAACCCTTAAATTGTTTGTTCACTATTCGAATCAATTTAGAACAACTATTTTCATGTTCTATTTTTGTAAATCAGAAATAGTTTCATATATTATCTCATTTTGTAATAAATTTTGGCTTAGACTAAGATATTTTTATAATTTCGATCTATAAGTGTTTTGTAGATTTAAGAAGTAAAGATTGAACCCTTGTAATGAATCAATGACATGCTTGTAATGTTCAAATCTATTTCTGAAGATAATTGAAGGATTGAGGATTCATTTTGAACATCATTTGTATCTATGTGAGTTTGTCTCGTTATCAATTATGTTTTTCATATTTATTTTTGCACATGTTCAAGGTAACATAGAAGTTTGGGCAAGGCTAGATTGAATATCAATCTCCCTAAAATCCCCTACAAAGTTATAATCATTAAAAGAGATTAATTAACTAAATTGTTTGACTTGGTTAATTCCTCTAAATCTTTTAATTTTTGTCTTTTGTCATTTCTTGAATGTGTTCTATTTGGCTATATAAAACTTCTACCCCCATCTATTGTATGTGATAAATTAAATTTTTAATATGAATGTTTAGCAAGTTATATACTTTCTTTATTTCTTCTTTTCAAGTCAATTCAAAGATTAATTCTCTTAATAGTGAAAATCAGCGCTTCAATTTTCAACAATGTAAACTTTGAAACAGGGACTAATACTATTACCCGTTTCGTAGAGATAGCAAAACAGTGACCCGATTTTGTGAAAAGGGGCGATGCAGAACACACATTTTTTTTAGAGCATAGTTTTTGGCACTTTAAATAACCGATACGATTACCTGTTTCGTAGAGGTAGCAAAAAGGTGACCCGATTTTGAAAAGTCGTGATGCAGAATACACTTCTTTTTCTTTCAGAGCATATTTTTGACACTTTAAATTTTCTTATGTATCAAATATAAATATTCGTTTTTAAATGTTGGTGATTTTCATGTTGTTTTTTAAACATGTTGATGCAGCATACTTTTTTGTTAGAGGACTTATTTTTCACACTTTAAAATTTATTATGTCCAATTTTTTTTGAAATCATTGAATACTTAACAAATTTTCAAGTTGTTTTATTTTTCTTTTTTTAATGTTGATACTTAAAAAAACAATATATATATATATATTATATATATATTATATATATATATATTATATATATATATATATTATATATCTATTATATTTATATATTATATATAGAAAGAACAAAAAAAAAAAAATTCTCTCATTAACCATAAAAGAATTTGAAAAAAAAAAAAAAACAAAATTTAAATATATATATATATATTATATATATATATATATTTTATATTATATATATATATTTATATAATTAAGTCAACCAAAAAAAAAAAAAGATTAAAAAAACATTGAAAAAAAATAGTAAAATTATGATTAAAAACATTTAAAAAGAAGTTAGCGATCGCGGGGAGCTGTTTCGAAGCTGAGGGTTTCAGTTCTCAAAGCTTACTGAACTAGAGGCAGAACTGGAGGCGCACAGGATCAGAATAGCGGAACTTCATAGGAGGGGACAGGGTTTGACCCGGCAGATGGTAAACGAGGGGCCCATAGGGACCCCAACTTTCAGACAAATAGTCATCCAGAAACAAGCATCGCAGGAAGGTGTGAAGATAATAGGGTATGGAAAGCAACAAAAAGAAGATGGCACAAGCAAGGAAAGGAAACAAAAGGAGAACAAGGAGGAAACCAGCAATGCAAAAATGAAAGGAAAAGAGAGCACCGAAAAGACGAACAACGGGAAGGAAGGAAAAGCAGGGCAGGATCATATTGTCCATAATACTAAACAAATAGAGAAGGAGAAGAAGGGAGAGGAGGAAAACTGGACAAAAGAAGGAGAGGAGGAAAGGAATGAACCAAACACCAGCAATGATAAAACAGTGCAGGGAACATGCAAACCCAAAAAAACGGAGGCTCTGAGGGTGGTGATTACAGATCCAGAAATTCAAGCCTACAGAGAACATATGGCTGAACACGCAGTGATTTGCAAGTTCATGGGACTCTGGCCAACAGAAAGAGCACTATGTCAATGGATCAAATAGTAATGGAAACCCAAAGGTGATGTTAGATTACACCAAGGATCTAAAGGTTTTTTTACGGTTGTTTTTTCGAATCTAGAAGATAAGGATAGAATATTTGATGGGGGACCTTTCTTCTTTGCTTCGGCGGGTCTCTATATGAGACCTTGGAAACCCAACTTTGTCCCAGAAAGAGAAACCTTCACTCAGGTTCCAGTCTGGATACGCCTTTTCTCCCTTCCAATAGACTATTGGGGCTATGCAGCTCTAAAGCAGATAGGAGATCAGCTAGGAACTTTCATAAAAGCTTCGGAAGCCATGCCACAGAGGAGGTACACTTCCTGTGCTAGAATATGTGTGGAGCTGGATGTTTCAAGAGCTTTACATGAGGGACTGTGGATGGAATACAGGGATGAGGACTATTTTCAAGATATTGACTATGAGAAAATCCCATTTCGCTGCAGAAAATGTCATGAACATGGACATTTAATAAGAGAATGTCCATTGAACAAGAAAGAGGAAGAACCTAGAGGAGAGCAGGTAGGAAAGAACAGGGATACCTTCATAAAACCCAAAGCAAGACAGACAGCAAACAGAAAAAGACCAAACAGAACAGGAACAACACAAGGCAACACCAATAATGCCTTTGAAATATTAGATACGGAAACAAAACCAGAAGAGCACAATAAGGAACCAAATACTAATGAAGGAAATAAAGAAACAACAGATCACACAACCAAAAGAGTGGAGGATCATCTTAACAACGCAGAAGGTCAGATGCAAGGAATGATAGAAGGATTAGATGAAGATGCAGAAATGATGATTAGCGATGTTGGAAGTGAGGAAATGGAACTGAATGAGATTTTGGAACAGGAAGGTGTTAACCTACCAATAATGGTATAAAACTGGAAAACGCAAGGAATGGAAAACGTCCCCGAAGAGGAGATCAGAAAAATCAACAAAATATTTATTGCAAGGCAGAAGGCAGAGCTAGATAGGCAGAATAAGAAATTGTGTATAGCGAAAGGACTGGGAATCCATACAAAAAGCCCACTCTATTCATCAACCAGCTCAATACAAAGGAAAAGGAGAGGTCACAGAACAAACAGTGAGACACTGTAGGCCCTGGGAACATTAGTGATAAACTCTGGTAAGATGAAAGCTCTAGAAGCTTTCCCTCCTTACCAATAATCTTTTTAGTTTTAAATGAAGGTCATTTCGTGGAATGCTAGAGGGCTCAATAGCCAAGCGAAACAAAGGCTCCTAAAAATGAAGATCCAAAAAGAGAAACCAGACATCATATTTGTGCAAGAAACCAAATGTGCAAGCAACACCATGGAGACTATCAACAAAAGGCTTGGTAAACATATAAAATATATGGAAACAGCCAGTCATGGCTGGGAGGGAGGACTAGTCACCCTATGGGATACCTGGGTGATCAACATTCTCTCAACAGAAGCAACCAGATCTTTTATAGCGATAGAAACTCAACTGATTGGCAATTCTGAGACATTTTTATGCACCAACATTTATGGACCTCAAAAACTAGAAGAAAAATTCATATTCCTACGTTCTCTTACAAATTTAAAGCTCAGATATCCCAGTACGAAGACAATCATGGGTGGAGATTTTAACATGATAACTTCGCTTTTGGAAAAGAAATCAGGGATTAGGAAACTCTACAAGGACTCAGAAGTTTTCACTGATTTCATTGGTTCAGCCAAACTAGTGGACGTCCTACCAAAAAGTGGAGCCTTCACCTAGAATAATAGGAGAGGAGGTGAGAAACAGATCGCCTCTCGGCTTGACAGGTTTCTTGTTTCTAAAATAATACTATTGGAGGGAGTAATAGTGGAATCCGATATTCTTCCAACGGGGGGGTCAGATCATTGGCCCATCTCCCTTGTAGCTACTATCCAGGGGACTCCTAGAAACAAGCCATTTAGATTCGAGAAATTTTGGCTAAATCACCCGAATTTTATTCAACTTTTGGAGAAGTGGTGGCAGGAACCGACGGACTTTAGAGGAACTAAAATGTACAAACTACAAAGCAGATTAAGACACATCAAAAACAGAATCAAGGAGTGGAATGTTACAGTTTTTGGGAACATCTTCAAGGAGAAAGCCATAATTGAGGAGAAATTAGAACAAATTCACAAAGGTTGGGCAACTGGGGACAGTGACCAAGGTTTAGCAGACCAAGAAAAAATCCTAATGCAACAATGGCAACTCCGTTGTCAACAAGAAGAATCATTATGGAAACAAAAGTCCCGGATATAATGGCTCAAGGAAGGGGAACAGAACACCAAGTTCTTTCATAGGTCTGCGCTGGATTATAGAGGGGCTAATAAAATCGTCAGTCTCAACAACGAAAGAGGAGATACTCTTCAAAATCATCAAGAAGTGGCTACCCTGCTCACAAATCATTTCAATAATATAGCCCAGGAGCCTAAAGTAGACAGAACAGCAACAATTGATGATCTTACCAAGTCCATTCCTAAAACAATCACCAATGAGCAAAACCTAGCCTTAACTAGGGAAATCTCGTTGGAGGAAGTGGAAGAAGCTGTTAAGAGCATGCCGAGTGACAAGGAACTTGGGCCTGATGGCTTCATCATAAACTTTTTTAAAGCATGCTGGGAAGTTGTTAAAACGGATGTCTGGGAAGTGGTGGAAGACTCTCGGCGTTCTAGCTCGATTCTCAAATCGCTAAATTCTACCTTCCTCGCCCTGATTCCCAAAGAAGCAAAAGGCAACACCCCAGTGAAATTTAGGCCTATCGCTCTATGTAATGTAATTTATAAAATCATTTCTAAAGTTATTGCCAACAGATTGAAAGCCATTCTTCCTGGCCTAATCTCTAAAGAGCAATCTGGGTATGTTGAGGGAAGACAAATTATGGACAATATTTTACTGGCCCAGGAGATGATTCATACTCTTCACACTAGGAAACCAGCAGGGATGATGATGCAATTGGACTTATCTAAAGCTTATGATAAGGTCAACTGGAACTACCTTGAAGCCATCTTGAAAGTGTTTGGTTTTGACAATCAATGGATTAAATGGATCTTAGCACTGATTAAATCCACTAAGTTTTCTATCCTTGTCAATGGCTCCCCTGCCAATCCCTTCTCCCCCTCCCGAGGCATCAGACAAGGAGATCCACTGTCTCCTTTCCTCTTTGTCATCCTGATGGAAGGTGTTAGGACCCTATACTACTAGTGTAACCCCTTATTGTTATTAGTACAACCCACTTATTATATTGATGTACCC
>APFE030472905.1:0-12425 GCA_000404065.3 Pinus taeda | reverse complement strand
TGATTATAAGCTCACCCTTTGGGTGAGTCCAACTTAGTTTAAATGCGAACCCTAAGAAGGAGTGGTTCGTTCCTGTTTGTAATAGAACAGGTCCTTTATTGTCGAATTTTAACGAGTCCAGTATAGGAGAAACTCAGCGTTTTTCATTTTTAGAGAGTCTGAAGAAACTAAAGAAGACTCCAGGGTTTGACATTTTTGTAAATTTTTGTCTCCCAAGCCCGAAAAAGTATAAAAAAATACTTGAGAGAACCGCTTGATCTTTTACGATCAAGGAGTACTTTTCATTATTAGTGCCTTTGATCCGAAAAAGTAAAAAATCGACCAAGGACACGTCGTTTTATAACCAATATCGAATTTTAAACGACAAAAATCCGGCGATCTTTTTATGTTTTTACGGTCGAAAAAGAGTTTTAAATCGACCGTCTTTTAATTCCGTTTTAACGAGTTTAAAAGAGAAACTCGGCAATCTTTTCATGTTTTAGGAGTCAGAAAAGGGCTTAAAAGGTGACTCTGGTTGAAAATGATCGATTTCACCTGAATAATCCTGTTATCTTGCACAAAAACACGAACATTACTCATACCCGCTTAAAAGAGATAAAAATGTCGAAATAATACCTTTTTAAAGTGAAACATAAACAAATTTGCATTTATTTACTCAAAAAACTTATAAAAAGGGGGTTTTACAATTCATTTTTACCATTTGTGATTTGGGTGAGGAAATAGTGCTTTTGCTTTGAAAACTTCTCGAGAGGATTGCGGAGAATCCAACCGTTGGAATCGGACGCCGTCTTCACCAGGCAATCCACATCATCCTCCTCTTGTTTTTCATCCATTTAGTTTTTCATTTTAGTCATTGATTTGGTTTTTTAGGAGGGTTTTTGGGCGAAAAACCTGCGCTCGGGGTGCGCAGGTCCACCACTGATAACCTGCGGACCCCGACTTTTTCTCCATTGGGAAAAAGGTCGGGGTCTGCAACTTCCCTTTAGACAAAGTGCGGTCCCACGCACTATGTCTAAAGGCAGGGTGCGTACCCCGGCGCAAGGGCTTTCAACCAAAAATTCTCAAAATTGGACCAAAGAAAAACTTTTCTAGCATGCTAATTGTTCTTTTGGCTTGATGTAGGGAGTACATCATGCTGGATTGGAGAGAACGCGAACACGAGGATGTGGATGCAGCCGCATGGAATCATCAACCTTCGTTGGATGCTTTGAGGGCGTGTGGACTGTACAAATACTGGGCCATTCCTGGCATGAGGGCTCAGGTGGACTTCTTGCAGTGGATGGTTGACAGGTGGAATGTCCAGGACCAATGCTTCTTGATTGGTGGCCACTAGCTCAAGATTGAGCCGGCGGACATATATTTTTTGACCGGTTTGCCTAAGAGAGGCATTGACTTGACCCTGTTCGGGGCTAGGGCGGGTTGCCAATCCGTCGATAGCCTTCGACTAGAGTACTGCAACAGGCAATCTCGAGACAAAGGGATAGACATCAAGTACATAACCCTTCTTGAACTGAAAGTAATTGCATTCACTGTTACTCTAATTTGCGGGGCTGCCGCTTTACATATTGCCACTGGATCCCAGATGCGGATGGCAGTCGACTGCTTTCAGGGCACCGTTTTCAACTGGTGTGATGCTGTGTTGGCCAATGTGAAGGGCCAATTGACCAGGGCCAAGAACGGATGGCTAAAGACTTTTGGATATGGTGCTATAGTCGTCAGCTTTGGCTTGGAGCGGATTCCTATGCTCATCCCATAGCCACCTCACAGTTGTAGCTGGGCATCCCCGAGAGCCTAGACTGATGCGATGGGTTGTAGTTATGGCCCGTCATCCTGACGAGGGGACCGAGGTCATCCCGGTTCAAAACCTGAGTTCTTCCAGTTGGTGGAACATCATGTCTTTTCTATTCAGGACTTTCCATATACTGGGATTGACTTCCGTGGAGACCCAGACATGGCTCTTCCTCCAGGAGAGCAATGGGATGACTCAGGTAATCATTTTCAAACATTTTCCTAATGTTAATTTTTATTGTTTTTTATATCGTCTCAAAACTGATAGTAATAATTTTTAAAATGCAGATGTGGGTCCACAGCGACCAGCTGCTCTCCGGCCTTTCGAGAGAAGGCAACCACTTGCACCAGCTCCAGCCCCACAAGACGAGTCAGCAAAGACCTTGGCTGAGTTGGAGAGTCACCTAGAGCGCTTGACAGGGGATATTCCTGAGACGAGCATAGATGACATTCCTCGTCGACTTCAGCGCTATGTGATTGGAGTCCCAGGACCTTTTAGGAGGTTCCTTTGTAAGGTGGCTCGCGTAGTGGTTTCGTATCTAGATCATCACCAGTGATGGGATGATCGCTTATGTAGTCACATATGACATTTTGTTTTTTGTACTTATCATTTTTGCCAATCATAAGGTGTTTTTAAACCTATGATCGAAGACGATGTATTTTTCGACACTCCTATATTTATGATATCGTTATTACTAGCTTGTCTTGTTACATATGTTATGGAATGTTTTTTAAATTTACCTGTATGATTATTACACATGTCTACTTAACACTAGAGAAGCAATTGCATTTGCTAATGTATTTAAAGATCTTGGAATATGCTGATATTCAATGTAATCAAATTCACGTTCCAAGAGACACACTCTCAAAAATAATCTTAATAAAACTGGATTTCTAATGGCGTATACTCTATTAAGCTGTAATACAATGAGTTCAGAATCCAACCTCACTATCAAACTCTGAATCCTGAATGAAATAGATTCAGATAATAACTCCACTGCCCTATATTCTGCAATGTTGTTCGTTTTTTGACCGAGGCTTACCCCATGCATAGATACTAACTCGTCAGAGGGCGAATAGATAACCCAAGTTGCGGAAGAAATGTTCCATGTACTACGACAAGCGCCATCAACGTAACCAATAAATTTTTGAAGAGGCGTCGACATATGTGACGTCAAACGTAAAACCAAGATAAGTAGGAATAACGACAGAAAAATCAATCTCTAAGCTAAGCACACTTTAATCTAAAACACACTAGCTAAAAGAAAAACTAACCTAACTAACAAATCTTCACACTCGATTTAGGCATAATATCTCTTCAGGTAAAGACCATTTCTGGGTTTACCTAAAGAGACCCCGTTAGATTCTACCAACTCATATGCCCCTTTCGCTAGCTTTCACTTGATAACAAAAGGACCATGCCACATCGACACGAATTTTCCAGCACCCAATTTATCATTCGCTTAATCGTACAAGAGGACTAAATCTCCTTCCGAAAAATTTCGAGGGGTTACATTCCGATCATACTGAGCCTTAATACGTTTGGCATGAGTTCGATCGCTAATATAGCATCGCGACGATTCTCATCTAGCTGAGCTAAGTATAATAAACGTCTTTCCTCTTCGAAAGTAGCTGGAAGTAATTCGATGGCCATTCGCAATGATGGGATTTCGCATTCAATAGGTAGCACGGCTTCCAAACCATAAACTAGTTGGAAAGGAGTGAACCCTGTTGATGTTTTGATTGAGGTTTGGTATGCCCACAGCGCTGAGAATAACATGTTATGCCAGTTCGACCGATGAATCCCAATGATCTGTCGGATCATGATGACTAGGACTTTGTTGATGGCTTCAACCAGATCATTAGCTTGTGGATAATAAGGAGTTGAACTATCATGACGCAAGCCAAGCTAGTCTGTAAGTTCTGTCATCATAACGTTTCAAAAATGATGCCCATGGTTAGTGATAATCACTTGTGGAACACCAAACCTAGCAATTATATGATTGAATATGAAAATTGCAGCTATTTTGCCGTCTACCTCAAATGTAGGCATCGCCTCGGCCCACTTAGTAAAATAATCTACCGCGAGGATAATGTACGCATGCCCCCTGGCCGAGTGAGGGTTACATGTAATATAATTGATACCCCATTTGGCAAAAGGACCAACGGAAATTATAGGGTGAAGAGGAGCAGGTGAGGCGCACATCTTTCGATCAAAAATTTGACAGTTGTGGCATTTTCGGACCGCAGTAATACAATCTTTAAACAAAGACGGCCAGAAATATCCAGAGTGCAATATCTTTTGGGCAGTGGCATACCCAGACATATGACCGCCACATGCTCCAGAGTGACAGTCATTTAAGACCCTCTCGGCTTCCTCATGAATGAGACAATGCCGAAAAATAGAGTCTTCCCCCAGGCGATAAAGAATATCTCCAATGATTTTGTATTGATGGGATTGGAATCGGACTTTTTGACGATCGGATCGTGAAAGATCGGGCCGAAAGGTTCAGGTTTGGAGATAAGTGATGATATCTCCATACCACGGATCTAAGGTGCTGATAAGAAACAAGGATTCGTCCACGATGGGCTCCTCTGCCACAGTTTCGGAATCAACACGGGGAAAGTCACACATAAATTCCGCGAAAACTAGAGATTTCTTCGACTTGGATTTTTCAAATTCCAAATCAAACTCCTGCAAGATGAAAATCCATTTGGAGTTCTTGGCCCCCAGTAATTGTTTGGTCAAAATATAGATCATCGGGTCTGAAATGACCGTAGTTTTGCGTAGTAAAATGTAATGACGAAATCTTTGGACAGCTTGAACAGCTGCCAATGCCAACTTCTCCACATGTGAATATTTTAACTCAGTGGGATTCAATGTGCGACTAAGGTAATATATCACATGTTCCGTACCGAATTCATCTTCCTGAACTAATACCATCCCAATGGTGGAATAGGAAGCGGCGAGATACAAGTAGTAGTCCTAATTGTAGTTGGGAGGATGCAACAGTGGTGCATGGGTCAATGCATGTTTTAACGCATCAAAAGATTTCTGAGCTATCTCATCCCAAAAGAATGAAGCACTTTGTTTCAACAATCGGGTAAAACCCTTTTTAATCTCGGCGTAGTTAGGGATAAATCGACGTAAAAATTTTGCTTTCCCTTGCAAACTTTGGAGTTGGCGAAGACTCGAAGGAGGAGGCAATTTGATGATAGCTTCGACCTTCGAAGGATCGACACGAATTCCGGCTTTTGAAACTACAAATCCCAGTAATCGACCCGTTTCGATGCAAAACACGCACTTGTGGGGATTCAACCGAATTCGATAATGCCTACACCTCATGAAAATTGCTCGTAAATGGACAAGGTGATCAGCTCTATGTAAAGAATGAGCAGGTAAATCATAGAGATAAGGTTGCACAATGTGTTTTATATCATGAAACGCGTAAGACATAGCCCTTTGAAAAGTTGCGCCGGCGTTCTTAAGGCCAAAAGGTAATTTGCAATAAGAAAATGTTCCCCATGGACAAATGAATGCCGTTTTTGGTTGATCGGCAGGCAGAATATTGATTTGATTGTAGCCCGAAAAACCATCCATAAAGGAGAAAATTTCACTGTCGGCACAATCATCAATAATTTGATCGATATAGGGTGTAGGATAATTGTCCTTTGGACATGCTCGATTAATATCCCTATAGTCGATACAGATTCTTATTGTCCCTTGCTTTTTATTCACGGGAACAATATTCGATACCCAACCCGTTAACGGGATCGGATAAATGAACCCTGCTTTCAACAGTTTTTCAACTTCTGTTTTAATCGCAACAGCTTTTCGAGGGTGAATTTGACGCAAACGTTGCCGAACGGGTTTAGCATCCGGGTAGGTTTGAATTTCATGAATTACGATTGCTAGATCGATTCCTGGCATTTCCTCATAGGACCAGGCAAATATGTCGCAGAATTCTTGAAATAGGGCCTTGTATGTTTTGATTTCATCGTCTGTACAAGAGGCACCTATATGAACGTTTTCAATTATTCCAGGTTTAATTGAAATGTCAAGGGGAATGGTTTTAGAAATATTTCCCAAATTTAACTCAGAGTCAGGATGTTGCATTGGATTCTGATCGTCCTTAACATAGTCAGTTGTAAAGATTGATGAAAAATCATTTTCAAAACGATTGCTCTCGGGTAAGAACGAAGATCTGTGATGTAGATCTTCCCATGGTAACTGATCAACATATAGGATTTCGCAAATTTGCTCATCTGATTGAACAAGTTCGGAAAACGGTTCTAGTTCCAAGGTTGATGTTGAAAATGAGTCTTCATGGACTTCGTTCATTAAGTCGATTTGGGTTGACATTGGGTTGGAAAGTGACTGCACAGTCTGATATGCAAATTCATACGGACTCAAAGGCATAAGAGTACCAAATGAGTCTAACTCAGTTTTAGAAGGAATGATCCAAGGATCATCATTAACGATAGTTCCTGATGAAATCATATGAATTGTCGCAGTAGAAGACGATGCGTTGATAGAAGGGAAAGGAAAGTGCCCAGTAAACCGGAATCTTTAACTAACCCTACACCAACATCCCTATAAGGGATCGTCACTTTGCCAACGTGCTGAATACTCTCAGCAGAGGCTAGGTCAGATGAAAAGTATGACAATTGGTCTATAGTTACGATCTTTCCATTATGAGGGAACTTGATGAGCCGAAAAACCGATGAGACAACAGCTGTCATAGCGTAAGACCAACTACGACCCAAGAGAAGGTTGTAATCTAGAGGGGCATCAACCACCTCCACATCTAGATTAACGGTTTTTCCTTCAACCCCTATAGGTAGATCCTGTAAAATGCTGAATGGATGAAACCCACGGCCATCAAAGGCCTTAAGAATTGTCGGGGATTGATTGAGTGAAGGAGAACCAAGCGATCTCCAACACTGTATCGACATAATGCACATGGAAGCTCCCTCATCAATCACAGTCCTATGAACAGGTCTGTTTTTGACTATCACTTGAATCTGGACAGCCATTTGATGGGGGAGACGCGGTGCACTGTTTTCTAGATCAAAGATTATTAGGTTTGAGTCCTGAATGTCAACAGCTCCTATAGCCGAAAGAAGTAATTTGCGTTGTGCTGGACATGATTGCAGCACTTCCAAATCCGACATTGCTGAGGGTGAAACAACTAAATCCTCAACAATGTTGTAATTCTGAGCTGCTCTCGCATGTGGATTGAAAGTAGATCTTCGAAGTACACCCTTAGTGGGCAGTTTGATTACTAAGTCCGGGTTAGGCTTCTCGATCTGTAGCGGATCGGAACCGGGAGCTGAGGTTGATGGATTGGACTGAGAAGATTCTGCTTCTTTTCCATCAACAGGACTTTTACTACCATAATCTTGTGATCGAGTCACAATCCTTACATGAGACATCACCAAGATGGGTTCTTCGTTGGCATTAGAGGATGAACCGATCATCTTACTATCTTGAGCGGGAAAAGGATCCTTCAAGACAGCAGGAGTTTGGGAACCTTTGATGATTTTTGCAACCTCCGCCCGATGAGGGCAGTCTCTTGTATAATGGTCTTCATCGCAAATGAAACACGGATAACGAGGTTTGCGCTTTTCTTCAGAGGGTTTCGCTTTTTCAGGTTTCTCCTTTGGATTTTTCTCTTTATCTTTCTTCTTCTTCCCCTTCTTTTTACCACCGTTTTTAGGTTTGGATGTAGAAGATTCTACAACGTGAATATCAGCGGAAAGTTCCGGGGGAGATTCTCTTGTCGGGGAATCTGGCAAAGTTATTATCAGAGAAGAATTCTTAGAAGATTTCTTCTTACTTTTAGTATTCACTGTGCCAATCACACCATCAGTGGCATGAGACCCCGAAGGAGCAGCAACAATTTGATTTTGACTAGGTAGGTTGGGGATCTTCTCGTGTAATGTACGTGACTGAGTGTAAACTAAGTCAAGGTACTGGGCCTGAGCAATGACTTGCTCTTCAGTAACTACTCCGGCTTTAGCTACATCTTCAGTGATCTTAGGCAATAAGGATTTTACAAACCACTCAGCTAAGATTTGATCCAGGATATAAACCTTCACTAAACGCCGTCGAAGTCTCCATTCATGGATATGATCGGAGATGTGAGTGGATGTCGACTGCTTTAATGAAGTTAATAACTCCGTGCCATTGTCATATATGACTGGCAACTGAAAATGAGTTAAAAACGAGGTAGCTAACTGACTAAAATCATAAAAAGTGGCTCGCGGTAATTCGATATACCATTTGTCCGCAAGACCAACTAGAGTGCATTGAAACAAACGTAAACAAATAGAATCATCAGAAATGGAGTTGGATGCACACGAGAGGTGATAAGTCATCACATGATTAGACAGATCCTCTCCAGGTTTACCTTCGAACTTTGGGATGTCACTGGGCAACTTATGCGGCATTGGCGGCCAATACGGAAGATAATTGATTGGATCGTTCGTAAGGCACGTCAAGTCAGGTAAATCCAAAGTTGCAAGAATGGTAACTGACGGTTAGGGTCCCTGAAACTTGGGGTCTGCAAACCAGCCCCAGGAGGAGGATATCCAGGATAACTCGGAATGGGAATCACATTCGGGATATTTTGGCCTCCTGGAAAACCAGGATTAACCGGATGACACTGGGGTTACAAAGGTTGTTGATATGTTTACCCAGGGTACGGTTGATACTGATAGGTCGGTTTCTGTGCAGCAGAACCATATTGAGGTTGGTACTGTCTCTGGTACAAAGGTTGAACAAATTGAGGTTGAGAAGTAAAAACTGTACCTCCTACAGGCATCTGGACCGAAGTCTGGACCGTAGATCCAGATTGAGGTAAAGAGGTCTAAGGAGCAGATACAGGAACAATAGAAACCGGAGCTGCTGATACTCCAGAAGAAGGTGGGGTAGATGGAGAAGATGTTGCAGTAGTTGCAGCAGACGTTTGAGGTGGAGTACGAGGTGTACTAGGCCCATCCTGAGAAACTACAGAAGGTGTAGAAGTTTGAGCCGTAGACTGGACGGGTTGCTGAGATGGACCAACGATCTGTCCAGGTTGGGATGACGACTGCACATTCGGTTGCAAGACCTGCTGATTCTGAGATGGATCCCACACCAAATTCGTTCTGGGGTATTGACCTTGAGGATACTGAGGACCATAACCGAGCTGAGGGTAAGATTGATAATATAGTTGACCAGAAGGCGGTTGGTAACCTTGAGGTGGGTACTGACCTTGGGGTTGATAACCCTGAGGCACGTACTGATACTAGGGTTGAACTTGAGGTACATACTGATATTGATTTTTGGGTGCATACTGATATTGAGGTTGACCTCGGGGTACATACTGATACTGAGGTTGACCTTGGGGTACATACTGAGTCTGGGGTTGACCTTGAGCAATGTACTGTCCCGTAGGTATGTACTGTCTTTGAGGTTGGCCCCCAGACGCAAATTGAGTACCTTGAGGCTGCCCCCCACGCATATACTTAGTACCCTAAGGTTGCCCCCCAGGCGCATATTGAGTACCTTGAGGTTGCCCCCTAGGCGGTAACTGACTGCCTTGAGGTTGACCTGACATCATCATAATTTCTTCTGCACTCAAATGTTTAGGACCACTACTTCCAGTTAACAACTTTTGTTCGATAGGACGAGGAGACACTGCTGAAAAAGTACCAGAAATGGACTGATACCTAGCAGGAACAGAAGGACCACCGTATAAATAGGCTTCCGGAGATTGGGAATACATGGATGACGGACTAGACATATTCAATGCAGGATATTGACCTCTAGGTGAAGGGTGATAAAAAATGTGAGGTGGTGTAAAACTGAGTCCCGGATTTTCTAAAAGATTGGTAAGTGAACGGTACCAATCAGTACTCCTAGGTGGACTATAAAAAATCAATTCACGCTCCCTAAACTCTAAAATAGGTCGATTATCCAGAAAAGGGAAGCTTTCTTCGATATCCGCAATAGCAAGTTCTTCGATCGCTATGAGTCCAGCGGGAAGATATCGGGTAATTACAGTTTCTACCCTAGGAGAACTAGGACCACTAGGAGTCGGAGAAACAAACTCTGATACGGGAGTAGGAGCAACTTCATATTCGGGTTCAGATACGTCAGGTTCTTCACCTATATCACTAGTAGACGCAATGCTACCAGTAAACTCTGAAATTACTACGGGTTGAGAATCAGAATATTCTACCAAAGAAGGTTCTCCTTCTTCAGGTGATTGATTTCTACCGCTACTGGGAGATACAAGAACTCTCAAGCCTTCAATGTAGCTTGGTATTTCTTTAGGAGGTTGACCTCGAAGTCTACGAGAAGTCCTTAGTAAATCAGTCACATTAACAAACTCAGGCGATTCACCCCGAAGTATACGGGAATGTCTCGGTAATTCAGCCACAGCTAAAAACTTTTAACTACTTCACACGCAAACAAAGTAAAATCCCAATGAAGCTCACCTAAAGTCTCTAAAGAACCAAACAAATTTGAAGCACACGCCTAAAGAATCTAAGAGATCAAACACACACAAACAGTAACTTTCCGGACTGAAAACACTAGTTGGTGATGAAATCCAACGTCGCAAAGTTTGATACAGAAATAGCGGTTGGAACAGTTACCCCGGCACCCGGCTTAATGAATAGACTGGACCAAGTTCCTCCACTTAACTGTCTTGAGTGAAGAGAACCCTCCAGAAAATCCAAGTGAGTCTAGCCGACGTCTGCTCCAGGTACAGTGGGATCTTCCCGCCACCGTCACCTTAGGAAGAATCCTAGAGAATATGGACACTAAGGTTACCAACAGAAACAAATACACCTGGGGGAATAGTCTACGTTCTGATACGCACGCAAGGGCAGAGTAGAAAGCTCAATCCCCTTGAAGGCTACTCGAAATAAATCGAGGTTTACCAACAAGTGACCCTAGGCTCCTTGACAATAATCCAAGGTTTACTGTTTGTAATACGTGAATATCTGGCATCGTTCCCAATGAGGAAGGATTGATTCCCACACTGGTTCGGACACGATCGCGTGCTTCTCCTTTAAGGGGAGCTTTCCTAGAGTATAAATGCAACAATTGGATTTCTCCTACCGCAAGATAAAGATACTTGTTTGTTTTACTTATCTTGGAGAGTTAATTACTCCCTATTCTAAGATACTAGCCTAAGCTATATTGGTGTATCAGAGCCCTAGAAACAATTTTTTTTCTAGATTGATTTTATATTAAGCGTGATTTTTAGTGGTTTTTGATTAAGTCAAAAGGTGATGGAGATGAAACTTATGGTGTAAAGACTCGACACAAAATCACTATAAAGATGCACTTAAGATGACTAACTAATCATTTCTCTTCAATGAAGTTCTAGTTAAGAAAGAGTTGGAAGATGCAAATACTTTAAAAACACAAACCTTTCTTTAACGATCAAATCAAAAGAAGAGTATTCGTTTCAATGCACTAAAAAACGAGACAACTAATTATTTGCACAAGAATTTCTCTTTTTTCATTCAAAAACTCAAATGCTACTAAGAATGAGTTTTTTCAAAAGAGACCTTTCATTTTTCATTAAAAAACATTTAAAACTATAACTAAAGAAAATCTTTGAGAAAACTATTTAATAAAGCAAACTTAAGATCTACAAACTAACAAAAACCCTATTTGAAGTAAAAAGCTCACAAAAGTCTTTTTGAGGATGCTTTACTTGGTCATAAGCAAATCAAGGACTAATTTGTTCAGAATCACAAATAAGTCAAGGACAACCAATTTTGTATTCCTTTTTTTTTAAAATGAAAATCCACACTTTCAATCACAAGCTTATTGAAGTTTTGAAAAGAGAAGACTGAAAGCGGTTTTCTCAACAAGGGGATATTCCAAAAATGGTCAGACTCTCAAGAAGACTGGTAGACACTAAGGTGATCTGAAGTCTCTACAGCCTCTAAGTTCAGAGCCACTACACAACCAAATCGAAAAACAAACACAACAAGCAAAACTTCTAGGAATTTCACTTAAAACCCTAATGCTAATGAAACAAACCAAGGAAAGATTTTAACCAGTCACATGCAGGCATGTGCAGAGGATAACCATTAGAAAAACAAAATAAAACTAACTGAAAGAGCAAAAATCAAAATTTTCAAAAATTTAGCAGGGTACACAGGTGCAGAGTTCACCCAGGTGTGGGTACGCTCTGTGCACAAAGACACAATGCGTACAGGTACACACTGTGATATAAGTGCAGAGTGCGGACTTCAAATAAAGTAATGAAAAAGGAAAAACAAAGCTAAATCAGCTAAGTCTACCCAAAGCCACACACAACAAGCTAAAAATAGAAACAAAAAGGCAAGTTTCTCAAGTCAAAGTAAAACGAGGAAAACAATTAGATCCCCAGTGGAGTCGCCGTTTTGTCACGCGGAATTAGTTGATCTTGCGGACAAGGCAGACCTTCCTAGAATCTAATGAAGACCTAATGACAAACAAACCAACCAGACACTATCTTTCTCTAAATGCACTTTATAAATAGTGGTAAACAAATGTGTTTAAGGGCCTACCTCATGTCCAACGCAAGTTCGGAGATGCCTTCGCTTCTTTGATCCAAGTAAGTTCCTTTGTCGCAAACCTGCAA